>VZTL01039635.1:0-19430 GCA_013400535.1 Scopus umbretta
AACAATTCAGGAGGCTTCTGGAGAAGAACATAGCACCTAGTTTACTTCCAGGAGTTAGAGCTGTCTTCTACCAGACTGTTCCTCAAAATTGTTCTCCAAAGTTACTCCATAAACCAGCTAGGGCCCTGTCTTTTCTGTTGGTGAAATCTTGGCTGTGCAGGATAGCCACGAGGTTAAACAGGTTTCATCATTTCATCCAGCTGTTTAAAAAAAATTCAACAAAACCAACAGTGTGACACTTTAAAGTGTCATTTGAAAGTGTCAGTAACTGCATGCCTCCCTTGTTTCACCGCCTTGTGGCAACCAGAATTTGCTTTGTTAATCACTGTTTGCCTTTTCTCCCTTATTTGAATAGATTAGTATGATTCCCTCAACTTCTCAGGTCCTTTGTCCAAGTCTTGCAGCTCCAGAGACACCTTCCCAGGGCTGCCGCCTGTTCCCTCATGGGGGGCACCTGGCTGGCCCAGTTCGCTGTCCTGGCTGGCCTTGCAGCTCACGGGGTCTCTGCTTCCCTGAGCTCCGCAGCCCCTGGCCCTGCTTCTGCACAAAAGCTCAAACCCCTTCAGGGGTAAAACAGAGTTGGTGGGTAGGACCCATATTTCCTATCTGTTGCTCAAAAAAACATTTTGGGAGAGGGTAGTGGAGTCTCATGTGACAGAGGTGGCATGACACCTTTTCACAGAGGGCCACGTTTCACCAACAAGTGTATCATAAAGATGCACCATAGTGCCAGGCACCAACAGACAGAGGAGGGTTTATAAAGGAAGGTCATGATTTTCTTTGCTTCTGGGAATGGGCTTTCCACTGTCCCTCAGAAATAATGTCTCCCCAAAGGAGAGGGGTGTAGGGTACAGGTCAGAGCTAGGGGCAGACTTTACTTTCGACTAATTCCCACCCTTTGACGTGCATATTACATGTCTGAAAATGCACTATCAGAGTTCAGGCAAAGTTTTTTCAGGTTTGCCAAGAACACTTTAATCTTTGATGCTTATCTGAGGAGGTTTTGTTCTTCTGCATCTCTTGGAGCACACAGAGCATAGAAGAAACCCACATTAGTTTACATATTCACAGATAAGAATGGGAAGAAGCCAGTGAGAGAAATCGGTGGCAAATGCTGGAGCCTGGGGAGAGAAATTGCGAAAGGCAGCATTGACGGAGCAGCCATAAAGGCTGCAAAGTACCAAGGGTAGTGCCAGTGAAGCCTGAGGAGAGGCTGGAATGCCAGCAGTGGAAGAAGGACTGATCGATCCTGTACAACCCACAGAGGGGGAAAATGTGGTAGGGGAAGTGTTGGAATTAAAATTTCTGCTGTTAGTTGTTGGACTCAGTGACAGGAGCTCAAGGGGAATGGAGAGGAAAGCAGGCGGCATCGCAGAATGGTGGATGATTCCTCCATGGAAAGCAGGCTGGATTCACATGTTTTGCATTGTTTTAATCCAATCCAAATAAAGTGCATTCTCTTGCTCCTTTTGTCAATATCCAAATCACTGACTATGTGACTAATCCAGCAGAGTTTCTGAGGTCTCAAGTGCAAGTCCTGAGTCAGATTAAAAACAAGAATAGCATGATTCAGTAACGACCTGGTTGCACCTTTGTATGCATCACATTAACCAAGTCATTTCTTAAATGCAAATATATAATGGGAAGTGTTTCTTCTTGCTGAGCTAATCAGAGACAAAGGAGTTGAACTGGGTTTGGGAAAGAAGAATCATGAGAAACTGAGGGGATGCAATTAAAATCTCATGCTGTTAAAAAAAAAAAAAAAAAAAAAAAGAAAACTAGTGGCTATTACAAGAGCTTTCCAGGCAGAAGCTACAGTCAAGTCTACACCAACAGGTTCCACCAGCAGATCTGTGCTGGATTACAGCTGTGTCCTGAAGATCATATGTCTGTGTGGTGCTCTCAGTCAGTTGCAACCCCAGGGCCCTTTGGGTGGCATCCCCGTGTCTGGTGTTACTCGCTGGAGCAATGACCCTGGGAACATGCTTGTGAAGCTGTATGAGATTCATCTGGGCAGTGTCCCAGGAAATAAGGACAAGTCAAATTCTCAAATGCCTGCTGTTTTTTTCTTCATTCTCTAGTTTTTCTGCATTCCCCATTTTTAGACTTTTTTTCCTGGCAATTCAACTACCTGTCAAACAGCACCTGTCACTCATCCCATCAGAAGGCTCCATCACATGTCAAAGCAAAGCAATTCTTTCTTTATTTGTGGGTATTCAAAAACAAGGGCTCTATTGCCACTGAGGGGTGAAGATAATTTAGCACTCTGCAAGGGGATTATGCACAAGATTTGGAGAATGTTCAGATCTGTTGACTTTTGGCTGCCATCTATACTCAGTGGAGCAGATTAAAAAAGAGCACAGCATGACAGGGTGAGATAGTGATGCTGACTGGTGAAAATCTACGGCGTCCGCAGAGCTCTTGGGTGCTGAAGCACACAAAGCTACGTGCAAAGCTGGCACTAGTGTCCCCGTGCAGAGGCAACATCAGAAGAGCTCCTATCATGACAGAAAACCAAGCAGGCAGCTGCATGCTCAAGCTTGACTGCTGTTAGTCAACGGGCAGCAATTTTGAGCTGGAAAGTCAACAGAAGTTATGCAAGACTGTGAGGTTCTGCATTGTACAGGAAATAATAAAGGAAGCTGAAGTAGGCTTCAGGAAGACCTGTTTGGCCAAGGACCACTGAGTATATAATGAAAAAGGGTGTATTCCCAGATTATACACGTACTGGCTCGGTCAATGGAAGCCTGCCACATAAAGTAACAGAGATTGCACTGGGAAACTATAAGCCACGCACACTAGCAAAATAGGTGAGGTAGTAGCATCTGCCCCGATCTACTCCTCCTCTTTGGGGTAGTGCTTTTTGAGTGACAGCTATGGTTCATCAATGTCTATGCTGGACACCAAACTGCATTAAGGAAAGATTCAGATACTGTCTACTCATTGATGTTCCACAAACTTGAAAAGATACCAGTGACGATCTATATGCTACCTCATACCTAAAAGGGAAATGTTACCAGCAGAGTGGGGTGTGAAGTCAGCTTGCTGGAATGATTCTGCTGACCTGAAACAACCAGACACAAAAACAACCAAATAGCAAAGTCACAAAAATGCTGTTGAGCTGAGGGCAGCTTCCTGTGTCAGAGGAAGGCAGACCCTGCTTTGCTGGGATTTGGGGGAGTTGGGGCTGGACTACAGCCCGGTATTGCTGCTTGGAAAAACTCTTCTGAGTTCTATGGCATACGCAAACCCCAGGCTAGTAGCACAAGTCTCAGATAGTGTACTTGATATATAGAACCTGATAAATAAACACACAATTAAAAACAGGGGAATTATTAGATATTTTGCTAACGTAAGTCAAAAAAAAGAAAAATAACTTCTTACTAAAATAATTCTTCTGCAGTTGACTAAAATGTTCATGGGCCAGTAAATGTGACCCTTTTCATGCCCAAATTTTTCTGGTTTTGCTATGTTTCTTTGCTATGTTCAGTATAAATAGGTGGGCTTTTTATATTTAAGGGCTAGATAATGATCAGTGCTTATGATTTATGAGCCTCACTGATAAACTTGGTCTACAATTGGAGATAACAGCTAGGGACTGAACCAGTGGTTCATGAAAAGAGTCAGTAATTTATGACAGTATAAATCATTATGAACAGCCACGGGAAGGGTGAAGTGGTTGTTGTTTTGTGTTCTTCAAAGTTTCATAGCCCTTGTCTGTAACAGGTTGGAAAGGGATAAATAAGGATGTTGGCTCTTCCCCAGCTTTGTGCAATAAGAGGTGGAGAACACTTTGAATGTGGCAGTATCCTTGGAGTAGAAAGGCTGCTGGTGAAGAAATCCCTGGAATTCTTCCCCCAGTAGTCTGAACTTGCTGTCTGCTATTTTAGGCTCTCCCTGACATCCTTACGAACTTTACATTTGTGCTTCCCAGTCCTGACTTTCTAAATAACCCCTTTTCCTTGCCTGAAGGCCAGTGTCTTTTCAGCCCTGTCACTCTCCCCAGTCTTTTTGTCAGCAGCTGCCTCAGGCTGGAAAACTGAGAACTTGTCTCACTTCTGCATTTCTTTTTGTTGAGGACCAAGAAGTCTCTGGTGTGCAGAATACTCCCAGAGAGAAGAAAGGTTTTTCTCTGGGCCTGAGTCTGATGGTGGAAGGTGACTTCCAAGCTCTTTGGGGAGACAGTTGTATTGGCTGATTGGAAAGGAAAAGATAAGCTGCAAACTGCCAAGATGTTTCCTGAAGGATCTCTTCAAGATTTCTGTGCAACTGCAGGTGCGTTTGAGCTGCACAGAATCAGGGAAAGGAGCTTGGGAGGTTATCGAGTCTACACTTAGACTGAATCAGCTGGACTTGGACCAAGCCAAAGGGACCAGATCATTCAGGTGTGGAGCAGTAATTATCACTAAATATAAGGAAGGAATCCTTTATTTCTGGCTCCAAAGGGTCGTGGAGCCCCAGGGAAGGTAACATTCTAGGTACCAATGTCTCTCCACCTTGCTTGTCATCATGCTGCTAATCGCGGAAGTCCCAGCAGAGTCCATTGCAGAGATCTGTGGAAGGGATCTTGTAGACACAGAAGAAACAGAGACATCATGCCAAGAAATGACAAAGCATCTCCTCAGAAATGCCACTGAGATTGTTCCTAAGCTATGTATGCATTCAGGTTTACAAAAACTCCAGGCAGAGACAAGAAATATCCCTTTCAACAAGCACCCCAAAAGAATGAAAAATGAACCCCCTTGGGTCAGGAATGTTTCTGCCTCTGCTTTCCACTTTATTCAAGTACACCATAAAGGGATTTGCTTCAGGCAGGGAGAGGTGGATGTCCAAGAAAACCACTGTCTTTTGCAATGTTTGCCTTACCAGTGTACTCTCAGTGCTTACTGCTAAAAGTCAAGAGCTCCAGCTAAGCAGGTACCTGGTGACTTGCTGGCGTATTTCAATGGGTCAGTAGATAACTTCTTTTGCTAAGAAATAAATTTCTGACAAGTTGCTGCTCCCTCTTATTTGAGATTCTGTCTCAGCACCAAAATGTGCCTGCTGCTAAATGGTTCATGTATGAACTGACTTTTTTACCAGTAAATGGTGGGTGGCAGAATAAATTGACTATGGAAAAAACAATCTATTCCTTCGTTATCTGACTACATAAAAGGGTAACATTTTGAAAGAGGGGTTGGAGGGATTTGGGGCACCCTCAAGGGGAAATGCCCAAACCCCACACACTGAGTGCATGCGATGTCGTGTTAGCTGGGACTTCCTTACCAGTCCCCGCTCCTGGCTCGGCCCACAGCCACACTTGACCACAGCTCTGTCCTGCACCCTCCCCTGTCCCTGCTCCCCAGCACAGTCACATACACTCCGGTGTGTCACACAGGCTGTTCACAGCTGCCGAGAGGGGAGTTCATAGCTGTGCTAGGATGCCCTCCAAGAGCGCCCCAGAGTAGGTCCCAACCCTCCTGGCCTTTGTCCCATGCTACTCTGTCTGATCTCAGTGGCAGCATGGGGCTCACAGTCCCTCTGCTGCCTACACCTCAGTTTCTCTCTTGTCCCCACCTGTGAGTGCAGCCCATTCCCAGTATGGCACTGTGAAGGACTGGGATGTCTTTCCTGGTCAAGGCAGCAGAGGGGACCTGAGTATTGGTCTGTTTTGGCATATAGTGATGCCTGCTTTTTTGCAAAAGTAAAAAGCAGGAAAAGGCCATTTCCCAAATATGCTGGGCTTTCAGACAAAATGGAGAGGAGGGGAAGAGAGGCAAATTTCAGGCCTTGGTGACCCAGAGGCTGTGGGGTTCAAAACCAAACTGAGACCAGGCACTGCCAAGACGCCTCTTAGCACTGGCATGGGGAACACAGTGGCCCTGCTGGCACAATACGGGCTGGCTGATGGCCTGATTTGTACAAGGAGCCTTGCCTGGACAACAGAAAAATGGGATTAAAACAACCTTACAGCAACTCTGTACATGTCTAGCTTGTGGAAAAAATGTAAAATAAATCAGGCTTAAACCACACAAGATGTTTTACTGCTAGACATTTTATTGTTATGGGTAGAGTGTCAGGCAAGGGTGCTCATAAATCAATTGCAGTAGTTTCTATTATTTCAAAAGAGATAGAATCTACTGGAAATTATTCTGATTGACAGCATTTATGTGAAGCTACAAGGAAATTCCAGGCAAGATCAGAATGTGCAGAGTTTCCAGTTCCCATCAGGGATTGCAATTGTTGTTGACACTTTATTTCTAAACTGCAACCTGCAATCTCAGGTGAGGTCATTCTTCCTTGTGTCAAGACATGTTGCATTGTCGTGTAGCCTACTGTACATTCTGGGAACAGGAATTTTGCCTGTTAATCAGCAAAATACACATACATATCTATAACTTCAGAGACATGAAACGTTGGCATAAAACCCAAGATTGTTCATGCCCTTTTGGCTATCCACAGCTCCAGTTGGCCTGCTTACTTGGATTTGTGTCTCTTTTTTTATTTTTTATGGCACTCAGTACACTTCCAGCACTACCCACTAGTGTAGTGGCACTGCCTGCTAATGTGAAAATCACAGCAAGATCACTAAAACCAGCTAAATTAATTTTTCCTTTTGCTTATTTGATATGTGCTCTAACAGAGTTGCAGCCACAGTCTGACTTCAGGAATAAAACAACTTGTGCTCCATTTGAAATTCCAGAGAGCAAAGGAAGATATGAGGAAAGTTGCCTAAATACTCTCCAATAAGCCCTAGAAGCTACTGGCTAGATTTCTGAAATCCAGCACTTTCTGGTAAACATTACATTTCTATACCACACCCCAGGACAGCCAGGGAGGGCTTGTAAGCCATGCCAATGGGAGGAGTGTACTCTCTCTCCTGAGGTTAGACCACCCCTTTGGATGCAGAGCCCAGAAGCCGCTCCTTTGGCATGGAAGATACTCCCACAGCTTTTCCTACCAAAAGCTGAGCAGCTTGCTTGCTTCTAAGAGCAGCTGCTGGTGCTGATGATTTAATGTAAAATGCAGGATCCTGCATCAAGGATCGTCTCTTTTTTCACACCTGCCTAATTTATAGAATAACTTTTGGCTATGCCTACATTGCATTACATTATAATACATGACACCATATTACAGCGCACAACATTGCAATATGGCACTTACAGACATAGGCTATGGCTACAGACATGAGCAACCACTGCAGCCCAGCAAGAGTCGTCTGTAGAAACAGGTGCTGAGGATCCAGCAGTCACACCACATACATGTCTGGAGGGTTTGCTTCAGGTCTGTCCCTGTGGACTGACTGCTGGGCAGCTGGAGCATAAGGGCTGTGCTGCAGGACATGGTTCTTCTGTTTTGCTCAATCCAAAAGAGACCCAGGCTGATTCCTCAGTGTGAACCAAAACACCAGAGTGGAGGTAATCAAGGGATTCACTTCAGTAACATGTTCCTGTCCCCGGTTAAAATGTTAATGTAGAAATATCCTTAGGTTTTCCCAAACTCACCCAAGATTTGGTGATTTTTTGCTTTGCTTGACCTTGAGAGGACTCAAACCTCTATCTCCTACTCCCCACACAATACCACAACCACCAGGCTGTAGATTAGCCCAGGCTGATGTTGGTCTCCACCTCTGCTGCACAGTTTATTCAGCTGGGCAGAGGGGAACAAAAATCAGCAGGACAAAAACACATGGGAAGGCAACCCGATAATTTGTGGGAGAATTTTCCCTAAGGACTGGAAGAGTCAGCTGGGAAAGGGGAAGAGGCTCTGGAGTCTCTGCTCCCAGGATTATTTATGCATTTTACATTAAACACTGAATAAAAGGCTGCAAATATGACTCGGAAGTAGCGTTACGCTTTCCTAGCTGCCAATCTTAACCACCAGATGAGTCAGAACCTGTCTTGCTTGCTCTCTGTCCTTCTGTGCAGTGTCCCACAGGAGTGAAGAGTGTCCCTTCTTCCTTCTCTGCCTCCACACCCAGCCGCCAAACTGGGGAAGGAGAGATGTGGGATTGTACCCTGCAGCCTAGAGGAAATACAGGTCTGGGTCTCCTCCTTGTTAGGAGACAGTCATGCCCAGAGGGACAGGCAACTATCCAGCCAGCTCTTTTAGGAAAGGAGGCATTTTTTGAGGTGGCAGATCATGCCCAAGCACACAGAGGCATGTCTACAGCATGCTAATGAATTCCTTCAGGGAACATGGCTGGCTCCTTCTCTGTGACCACAGGTTTGTGGTGCAAAGGGGACTGGGTGTCCTGAGGGCACCCTGCAGCCATGCCGGGGGCAGGGCGGGAAAGCTCTCAGAGGTGCCTCACTAAAGTGTGTTCTGAGGAACCACCTTACCTGTGTCCACACAAGTGGAAAAGTGACCTCCTAAGCATGGTTTGTTTTCAGGAGTTGGGAATTTAAGAACTTCCCTCCAAAAGTGATAGTTAGTCCTGAAAATAACATGTATCCAGGCTTTTGCTGAGTGTGTTGGTGGGCTTGGCTAGTGCTGAGAGTTTAGCCAATGTTCAAATTGGTTTAGCAGCACTGATGGCTTACCAAATTAAGCTAAAATAATGTATACAAGCCTTAGACTAATTGGAGCATATCTACCACAGGAATTTTCCAGGAATTTATCAAGATAAATATAAAATTAATTTAGTTAATCCCAACAGCCTTTCTGCTATAAAAGAAGCCCAAGCAAAACCAGATAGCCCTTATCTTTCAAGCATATCATGTCAGACAAATACATTGCAGGTATGACCCAGGTGAATTTGATTCTGCTTCAGATTTGCAGATGGGGCTGTGTGACCTCTCATTTCTGACATTTACATTTTTTGCTTGGTTTGTGTGTGGAAAAAAGTAACATTTCTTTCTAACAGATCCATTGGGAAAAAATGCATTTGCTGCTGCTTTTTAATCATGTTTAATAGATGGTTATTCTTCAGTGATTAATTTTTTGGTGGTCAATTGGATAACGCCTCCCAGCTCTTTGGTGAAGGAGGCTGTATAATACCAGAACTGTTAAAAAAAATAAGAGTTAGCTTGCTGAGAAGCAAATTAAGCTGGTGAGTCATGTGTGATCTAGGCAATGTCGCAAGACTATTTGGGCCCAGGGACATGCAGCTGTATCTTCCTTTGGGTCAGTCTCCAGAGTCAGTGCCAGGTCTGAAGAGCTCCCTCGGTTTCCGGAGTAGCTGGTACAATGTCTTTTCCTACATAGTGATAAAGGGGTTAGACAGGGTTTGGGATGAGTTCCAAGAGACTATTTAGGTACTTGATAGGATTTAAATAAATGTCAGACACCTACGTTCAGAGCTGCAACAAAGAAAACCCCCACCCAGCCACCACCCAGCCCTCCAGGCACTTGAATTCACAGTGTGCCTTCCACTATGAGCTGCAGGTTGACCCCCAACTCCTCTTTTCAGTGTCGCCGGAGGGGCCAGAGGGGTGGGGAAGGAGCCTCCCCCCACCTCAGCCCCACCTCGGTATGGGGAAGAAGAGGGGAAATGCTGGAGGAAGAAAGTGTGGGCGGCAGTTTGGCAGGTCAAGGTCTCCCTCCAGAGGAAGCCCCAGCGTGACTATGTTTTGCAATAAGCAGTGGATAAACACAAAAATAAACTTGGGATCAAGGTTATCCCCCTTGGCTGTGAGAAGGGAAAACTGAGTTATGCAGTATTTCCCTTTCATCCCTAATTCCTGTGAAATATCACATAGTCAGTGTGGTTCCAGGCTATCAGTTTCATATGTCTGTGACAAGTAGAAGAGTTACTCTTATTGATGTCCTTTTTTTTTTCCCTTACAGTGACCAGGAACTAGGAAAGTGTCTCTGGCCATCACCCCTCACCTCTGCTTGGTGTGGACACCTTCCAGCTCCATGCCAGAAGGCACGCGTGTCTTTGAGATCAAACCCCTCATGTCTCTGACCCCTCCTGGGGATAGCTGAATCTGCCTCCCACCTGCCAGCGTGATTGGGTGACATAATTATCAATTTCGTTATTAATTTCCTTCTTTATAGATCTAAATATTTTTGGTTCTTTGCTCTTTCGTCTCTGGGCACAGGGCAGAGCTGACCTAAAGTGCCAGCCTGGCCAGCTCTCACTCCTAAAGCAGTTCAGGCCACTGGAAACCAGGGAGCTGGATAAGGAGTTCAAATTTTTCCTTGAAGTGCATTTTATTTTCCACCTACCATTGTCTGACTGCTAAAATGCCTTAATTCTTCTCTTATCTCAACTAATTCTCTCGCATCATCTGATGATTTTGCCTTCTATCAGCCTCTTCTGGTGAAAATATCCCTTTAAACATAAATAATTATCAGGGATGCCAAAATAAAACTGAATCTTCAACCCAGAGTTTAAAGCATTTGCTGGGAATTCTAATTGTTATTCTGTAATATAAACTATTATTATTGTTATTCCTCCCTTTGGCCGAGGAATCGGGGGATCAGAGCTGGGTTCAGCCCCCTCCAGATGGCTGTGGTGTGTGACACGAGCACTCCTGCTCGCTGCTCAAGCCTTGTCTGCACTGGGAAACTCTGCAGGGACTGGTGAATTAGTTAAATTCTGACCAGATAAGAAACCGGAAACTGAGTAACTGTGAGTGTGGCATTTTTTTCAGACAGCCTATTAAAGCTCTGTTGGATGCTTTTAAACTGGTTTTTATTATCCCCAACTGAACACGTACTGTGTGCCTACCTGGGAGATGTTTTGATTAAACCCAAGCCGTCAGCCCTAATAACAGGATTAAATTCTCCCTCCTGTGTCACCCAGGTCCAGCTAAAAGCTGCAAGAGTCAGGTTTCACTGTTGTAAACTTCAGCTGCAGGAACTTACAGGGAATTTTTCCTGGGTTATAGGGTTCACCAGTTGCTTTTCTTTCCAGGCTTTTCATATATCTTAAGCAGTATCAAAGGACACAGTCCAATTCTCTTTTGAGGTCATCATCATGCTTTAGATGATGTTGTCGTCATTGTTGTCATTGTTATTTAATGAGTGCCTACTTTTCCCAGATGTCCCCAAGACATGACTGAGAGGGGTCCCTGGTCTGAGAAGTGCATCATGTAAAAGATAACAAGGGGTGGGGGGTGTAAGATACCAGGAGAAATTAGATTTGCCGGGATTCCACTATGGTTTTGGTAATACAGAAAGGCTGCAGCACGCTGCAGAGTTAAGAGTATAACTAGCTTTGCCCTGAGTCTGAAGGGAGTAAAATAGCCTAATTCGCATGGATCGGGAGTCTTGGTGGGTCAGGAGCCAGCAGGATGTAAAACATTCTTGCTTTACTGATCTTGCCACCCTAAGCTCCTCTGATTCGTGGGCTCATACACAAGTAAACAGCCACCCAAGATCCAAGCCAGTGGAGAAAAAAGACCCTCAGATTTGTTAAGAGCCAAACCAATTTAGGGAGCTCTCCCCCACCTTCTCTAAGTAATAAATTCCTTTCTGCAGCCACCAGCTAAATCACTGGAAACAGCTAAAATGGTGTGGGAGCATGACCTCACGTCAGCGTGGGCGCTTTGGTCCGTAGGGCACTGGGGCAGCATTGCTGCCTGCAGGGGATGGGCTCGGCCCAAACGGGGAATTATTTACCCGGTTACCTGGTTTGCAGATCTGCTGCAAGGGGGTAGTAGCACTGTGTGAACTGGGACCTGATGTTGCAGACGGGCTGTGCAGAAAGTGGCTGAGTGGCATTGCAGTGTTTTTAAGGAGTTACACCCTTCCGACGGGCCTGGACCAAGCCCACTGGAATCAACAGGGATTTGCTGATTGACAGTGAGGAGCCTTGGATCCGGCCCCGAAACTTCTGCAAGCTTGCAGAAAGTGCCAATGCGATTTTCACAGCATCGACGGGGTTGGGGGGAGGCTGAAATAGAAATTCTGGCATAGACGGGTGACCCAGCATCACAGGCAGGAGGTAGCCAGGTGGTGACGATGCAGGGAGCGGCACTTCTGTCCATATGCCTCTTGGCAGGGATGAAGCAGGGTGCTGACTTTGGCCCTTGCTAGGGCTTGATGGCTGAGTCAGGGATCTGCAAGAACCTCTCCCTGTCTCCTCCTCCCACGGCTCCATCTGCCCATTGCTTTGTGTGTCAGATGAAGCGTTGGGTGCTTCCGTGCAGAGAAACCCACCTGAGCCACACTGAAGAAGCAGTCATACTCTACAACTAGCACCAAGGTTGCAGGGCCAAGTAGGTAGGAAATTGCAGAAGTGTTATTTGCACCCCACCCCCATCTTTTTTGGAGAAGCTGGCCAATTTTTGGCTTCCATGGAAGTTGAAAAGGAAGCCATTCACCTTTACATGCCTAACCTGAGAAATACAAGCCTGACAATACAGGGCTATGCAGGGAGATGGGTATACGCACTGTCTCTGACAGGGGAAAGGCTGCTGCAATGGTAGTGCTCTCACTGCAGTCAGTGGTGCAAAGTCCCTACGAGGAAGTTTGCTGAGGTGGAGATGGTCTCTGCCCATGGGCCCACCTGACAGGAGAGCTGTAGCCAGTATGGTGTAGGATCTCAGATCCAACAGTCCCTCTGGCTTCAGAGGCCATGCTCTCTGAAAGCACAGCAGAAATTTGTCCATGATGATCACACACCAAACAACTCAAAATGTGCATGGAGAACTCTCAAATGCCTGCCCCTCTGTCTTCCATGGCACATGGCAAGAGCAGCTCAGTGAGCGTCAGGTAACTAAGACAAGAAGCAGCATCCTAGAAGCTATGCTAAGGCACATGGAAGACAGGGAGGTGATTCAAGATAGTCAGCATGGCTTCACCAATGGCAAGTCCTGCCTGACCAACCTAGTGGCCTTCTGTGATGGAGTGACTACATCAGTGGACAAGGGAAGAGCTACAGATGTCATCTATCTGGAATTCTGTAAGGCTTTTGACATGGTCCCTCACAACACCCTTCTCTCTAAATTGGAGAGATGTGGATTTGATGGATGGACTGTTTGGTGGATGAGGAATTGGTTGGATGGTTGCATCCAGAGGGTAGTGGTTAGCGGCTCAATGTCCAAATGGAGATCAGTGACAATTGGTGTCCCTCAGGAGTCCATACTGGGACTAGTACTGTTTAATATTTTCATCAATCACATAGACAGTGGGATTGAGTGCACCCTCAGCAAATTTGCAGATGACACCAAGCTGAGTGGTATGGTTGACATGCCTGAGGGACGGGATGCCATCCAGAGGGACCTGGGTAAGCTCAAGCAGTGGGCCCATGTGAACCTCATAAGGTTCAACAACAAGGCCAAGTGCAAGGTCCTGGACATTGGTCGGCGCAAACCCTGGTATCAATACAGGCTGGAGGATGAAGGGATTGAAAGCAGCCTTACGGAGACGGGCTTGGGGATACTGGTGGATGAAAAGCTAGACANTCAGCAGAGGGGCTGGGGCAGCTGCACTTGCTCTGACCTGGCAGCAAAGAGCTCACAGCTGCAGTATGTGAGGTAGGGTAGGCAGCCTAACTATGCAAGAGGAGGAGAGTGGGTTCAGACCATCTTGCGACTGGTCTCATTTAGCGCTTTGGCATGCAGAGTTTCTGGGAAGGGCTTAAGTCAATGGGAAAACAAAGCCAAAGTTGCAGGGTGGCTGGGCTGAGAAGTGGATGGAGGAGGGCATGCAGTGGGTCTGGAGTCAAGGGCTGTTGTGTGTAGTGGGAGCAGAGTCCGGCAGATGCTGCTGCTGCATCTGTGCATGGTCAGGGCTCCTGCCTGTTTGATAGGAAAGCAAGACAGGGGCGTGTGTGGGACGGGGTGCGTGGAATTTGCAAGAGAGCTTTTCAAGAGGCTCTGATTAATCATTTGGCCCCACAGCCAATTTAAGCAATCTCTGCCCCAGGCATAACAAGAGGGAAATCACAGGGTGGAGAGACAGCAGCAGGGATGGGCAGGGACAATTAAGCCAGCTGCCATCAGAGAGACTGGCTGAACTACAACGGGGAGATGGTGGTGCCAGGAGGAGGTCTGAAACCAAGAAAAGCAGCTCAGCTTTTTCCTGCAGAAAGGGTTAACCACCACCCCACTGAACACAGCTGCCTCCCCCGCTCAGGTCACAGGACTGGCAGGCAGATGGTGCCATTTCCTCATGATGCCATCTACTTCAGCCTAACACAATGAGAGATGAGGAATTATTTATATAGGGCACTGAAACAGTCAGGGACTTTTCCTTGGCAGCAACAAAAGTCAGGGGATGCTTCAGATAAAGGAGAGTGTCCATAATTAGGGTTGCACATAGTGTGACAAGAAATATCCCAGGCAAACACATCTCAGTCACAGCTGGTCTTCCCTGCTGAGTCAATGACTTAGCACTGGTGAAGCCTTGGATAAGCTCCAGCTCTTTGATTTACTGCTGCCCTTGGTGTAGGTTGGATGGGGACTGGCACATTTGTTCCTGACCCATCTGGCTGCCAGGACACCCCAGCAGCAAGGCAGTGTTGCTTGGCTACACCTTACCAAGTCCGGCTACCACAGAGGAAATGTCCAACCAGCCCAAACCCATTCACAGCACAGCCACACATGTAGCTGTGCTGGTGCACAAAGGACCATGTATGCCAAATTTCTTCATTTAAGCTTTGCCCATTTCTCCAGGCTTAAAATAAAAAAAGACGTGGAACTGATCTAGAAAAATCCAACTGCTGGAATACAAACACTGCTTGA
Organism: Scopus umbretta; assembly: GCA_013400535.1. Classification (NCBI taxonomy): domain Eukaryota; kingdom Metazoa; phylum Chordata; class Aves; order Pelecaniformes; family Scopidae; genus Scopus; species Scopus umbretta. Next base: position 14,619 of record VZTL01039635.1, read on the forward strand.
AAACTTCTAAGCAGGAAATGAAAATATTTTACAGAGCTACTGTCATATCCCCCTTTGGGGTTTAGCAGGCCTGTGCTTTATCATAGAACAAGAAAAACTACCCCTCCTCCATTTGAGGAAAACACATCTGCTTTAAGGTGTTTTCCAGGTTTATTGATGTTCAGCACAGGGCTATTTCAATTTGATCACTAGAAGTGCTGAGACATGATCAGGCATGATCATTAGCTGATCTCCATGTGATTCACAGTATGCCCTGGATGAAAGTCCATAGTTTGAGTTGCTCCATGAAACACGGTTCTGGAGCAGAAGTAGCTGTGTGCACACCCTGGGACCAGCACAATGTGAGGCTTGAGCCCTCCCTATTTGCCCCTGGGCAGACTGGGGGGAGATGCAGTGAGCACCCACCTTCCTGACCCTAAGGGAGCAGCTCCATTAAGTAGAGATTTAAACCATTGCCGTAGTGGGACGCAGAGCCTGGAGAGGGAGCCATGATGAGGCCACCAGGAACAACGCCTACAAAGGCAAACTCTTGTAGCATTTTTCACTTCTGCTTGTATTTTCAGTCTGCAGAGAGAACAATACAAGCACACTAACTGCGTATATTTTTTCCTCGAGCTTGCTGGTAGACATGTTCAGAAGACCAGCAGCAATTTTTTTTCACAACAGCAATTAAGAAAGAAAATGTGCTGCAAAGGCAGGAAAGATGAGGAGTTTGCCAGCGGAAGAGAATAGGTAAGTGACAGGGCTCAGCTGAGGCCCTCATCACAGAGCTGACTGTAGGTATTTTCTCTCTCCTGTTGCTTGTGCCTGCACCCTGTTAGGGTTCTACTGGTCACACATAAAACAACCGACCGACCCAAACCCACTTACAGCATGGACACGCACAAAGCTGTACTGGCACCTGTAAGAGAGTGTGTGATACAACAGCAGGAGTAAAAATGCACTGAGCAGGATCTCTGCTCCTAGGGTCACCTGCTCTTTGTTATGCCCCTTGAAAGATGTCATGGTTTAACCCCAGTTGGCAACCAAGCCCCACACAGCCGCTCACTCACCCTCTCCTGCCCCCCATGCAATGGGGGAGAGAATCACGGGGGGAGAAATAGTAAAATCTGTGGGTTCAGATAGAGGCAGTTTAATAGGACCACAGAGGAAGAGAAAATAATAATAATAATGATAGAAGAATATACAAAACAAGTGATGCACAATGCAATTGCTCACCACCCGCCGACCGATGCCCAGCGAGGCCCTGAGCAGCGATCGCTGCCCCCCCGGCCAACCCCCCCCCAGTTTCTATACTGAGCATGACACCATATGGTATGGAATAGCCCTTTGGCCAGGTTGGGTCAGCTGTCCTGGCTGTGCCCCCTCCCAGCTTCTCGTGCCCCTGGCAGAGCATGGGAAGCTGAAAAAGTCCTTGACTAGTGTAAACTCTACTGAGCAACAACTAAAACAGCGTGTTATCAACATTGTTCTCATCCTAAATCCAAAACACAGCACTATAGCAGCTATTAGGAAGAAAATGAACTCTATCCCAGCTGAAACCAGCACAGGAGTAGCTCCATGATATAAAAACAATGAGATTAACCCTTTTGCACTGCTAGGGTCTTGTACTACACCCACCCCTCTGACCTGCAGGAACCCCTGCTTTTAGCAGCACACCCCTCCCATGCACTCAGGAGTTATGTGTGCACCTCCGTTAGAGTACGGACAACAGAATTAGGGCATCAGTGCTCTGACTGGGCATAAGGGGCGTGTATGGGCTACATGCGCTTTGCATATAAAGTCCCTGCTTGAAAAGAGTTTTTCATAAGCACTCATCCTGATTAAGATCTCACTAGCATTCACATATAGACTCTCACTTCATTGAGAAAGGTTAAAATGTTTGCCTTTTATTCAGAAGACTTGTTCCATTTCCACTTCCTTCAAACCAAAGAGCCCCTAGTTTCATTACAGCACCATCCGTCTACCAACAAAATAAAAAGCAAACGAATCAAAGAAGTTCCATGATGTGATGATATAGCATAAAGAAACAAAGGCAGCTAATACAGTAGAGGAAAAAACCAAAAACAAAACACAACACACATTTACATAAAGTTATAGATGTTGCTATAAAACTGGTAGTATGCAATTAAAAGATCAGCAAGATTACCAGGTCTGCTAGATGTTTAAAGCAAGTCTACTTAGGCTCTATCTATATTGTCATGCTGGTTTTGGGCATGACTTTGCACTCGGGACCTAGCTACCTCAACTACCCACGGTGGGCTTCCACACAGCTTCCCCTACAGCCAGCAGTGCGTGTGCAAGTGTCTCAAGCTACCTGTCCAGATTCAAGCAGCGCTTGCAAAGCTGTGAACATGTAGCCTATCGCCGTCTCCTCCCTATGAGTATGGTATTACAGGGTTCATTTGCATAGGCCTGGTTAAGAAGCAAAACACAGCCAGTTGTGTACTATAAACACCTTAAGTAACATGGAATCTTAGATTTTAGAAAAATATTTTAATTGTCAGTTCACAAGTAAAAACTATCACTATTACAAAACATCTCGTAATACTAGAATATCTAGCTTGGAAAGACTTTTGTTCTTATTGCTGTTGCATGTCGTTTTCAGGAACTGTGTCAGCATGAAGGTATCAGTGGGTTTCCCACTTGGCATAGTCAGCTTGCAAGGGTACTCATAGGAAGATACACTGTCCTATTTAATCCTCACACAATTTTCACGTGTTTAGGCTGCCCTGACTTTTTTTGGACATGTGCATAATTGACACCTGACACTACGTATCAAAGTCTCACCCAACTTAAATTGTTTCATGTAACAGATTTCCTTTGCAGCCTTTAAACAAAGAACACTCACTCCACAAAGAGTGAACACCAGCATTGACACTGCCTTAGCTACTTGAAAACCCTATAACTGTGTTCTGACAGCTATCGGATATCAACTCATTCATTTCATTTTGTTTAGTTTCTTCCTTATTCTCATGGTTGGGGTGTTGTTTTGGCTTTCCAGCTTTTTTAGACCTTCTGAGGAAAAATTTTGTCAGTAAGTAACACAATTCAGCCACATTTAAAAGAATGCAAATGCTGGACACAGCAATCATGAAAATAGTAAACACTGTCTTTTCAGTAGGTCGAGAAACAAAGCAGTCTACTGTGTTGGGGCAGGGCCAGGCATTACACTTCATTAAGCGAGGCATTCGGAACCCATCGTACATGAAATAAAATGCGTACATGAAGACTGCTTCAAAGACCAGTCTGAAGAAGATGCTGCTAGTGTACGTCCACCACAAGGAGCCCTCAATATGAAACCTCTGTTTTCTGATTTCTTCAATGTCCTTGTATTCACATTTCTGGTCTCCCTTTCTGAATTGCCTTTTCTTCTCGTGCCTCCTGTAAGCTACATGCATGGCCACCAGCAGCGCAGGTGTGGAAACAAAGATCAGCTGCAGGGCCCAGAGTCTGATGTGAGAGATGGGGAAAAAGTGATCATAGCAAACATTTTTGCAACCAGGTTGCAGCGTGTTACAGATAAAGTCATCTTGTTCATCTCCCCAGACTCTCTCTGCAGCCACAACCAGGATCATGATACGGAAGATGAACAGGACTGTCAGCCATATCTTCCCGATGCTGGTGGAGTGCTTATTTACACCACCTAAAATGGTATGCAGAGCTCCCCAATCCATTGTCTTGTTTTAATCGAATCGTCTGACCTAAGACAAGACAAATAAACAAAACTAAGATTAATCAAGACAAGAAACAAATACCATCAAGCATATGGTATAAAATAAAGGCAGTATCATACAATCTCAGCATATCCATTGGCTGTGGTAACATTTTGTTGATGCAGTGAGCTTACCTATGAGCAGTCATAAATAATAATCTAATCACATATCAGCAGGTAATATTTCATTATTTGATTACACACATGGTAGCACATTCATTTAACTTCTAGGTGGTTTTGCCAACTGAAAACAGCTATCAGCCATGTGAAGTAGAAAAAGCAGACAGGGGAAATTGAGGAAAACAGCCTTAAATTAAAAGCTATAACTTCTAGCAGTTTGATAATAGTAACAAAAGATGGCATCAGCTAAAAGTAAGGTAGGCGTTATGTTAAAAATCAGTTAGCTAGAATTCCTATATAAATTACACAAAGTTGGCCCATCCTCAGCTTTAGAGTGTAAACAACATTTTCATGAGTACATCCCAGGAATAAAGACAGACCTTGAATAACTCCTGCTGATGCTCTGCACCTTCCATGAGCAGGTCTGGATAACCTGCATTCACAAATTTAAAAAAAAAAGTGACTATAGGGCTCTGTATTGTTAGTTGAAGCAAATTCCACAATAGCTTGAGGCAATGAAGGTGAAGACTTGGTCATTATCCATCTCATCTTGAGTTGGATGTTTAAAATCAGTGCTTAAAGATTCATCCCCAAAATTGCATTTCTCTCCACTCACTACAGGTAACTAGACAAAGACTCCTTCACTGTCAATACCCGTCAGGTGATTTCTGCCCCCCCCCCAACCCTCATAACAAAGGCTGCATTACTCGTAGAATAGGGAAGACATTTCAGAGGCTGGGTGAGTGCTAAAGTCAACATTTGAAGAGTTCAGACAGGCCAACTGTAGCTCAGACTTTTCAGCAGAAGCATGTGGTTTCCAGTAGGTGAGTTTCAAAGTACTATGACTGTAATGAATTAAAGGATTTCACCTTTGTCTCCCACATACCTCCCCAGGAACACCACAATTATCTAGGTTTGCTCAGCTTCCACAAACAGCAGCCTTTCACAGGGAGCATTCAGAGGCATTTCAGCCCACC
>VZTL01039638.1:0-12320 GCA_013400535.1 Scopus umbretta
AGTGGCAGAGAGGAACTATTATGGACAGACCATAACTCCCTATTCACCATCCCCACAGTGCCACAGAGAGGGACAGGGAGGAAGTGGAGGAAACATGAACGAATGAGTGAAATTAAGCTTGGGAAAAGGGGTGGGGGGAAGGTGTTGCTTTTATTTCTATTTGTCTTCTCCCTGTCATTTTCTCAACCCACAAGCTCTTTCATCCTATTTTCTTCCTTTGTTCTGTTGAAGAGGGGGAAATGAAAGGGTGGCTGGGTGCGCATCTAGCAGCCAGCCAAGGTCAGCCCACCACGGTATGTTTCTACTGATACATTTATAGGAGTATTTCTTTAGTACTGCAAGCAAAAAATGAAAAACCATCCTTTCCTCATTTCCTTCCCAGTCTTCACACCATAATGGTCTTTTACTCCCCTTCTCTCCCAAATCTGGCCTCTGTTCAGCCAGCCATTCTATTTCTGTTATCTACTTGTACCCAGTTTTCTTCCAGAAGTAATATTTCTACATTGCCTAATTCTTTTCTTCAATGTCACATCAATCATTCTTCATTTATCCCTTCAGGACCTCTGAATTCCAGTCCTTATCTTCTCCTCTAGACTCTACAACATATCTCTGCCCATCCTTTCTTGCTCATTTCGATATTACAGTTGATTATTTCAAACATCTCTCACTCCTGCTGCACATGGTCTTGTGGTAGGTTGACCCTGGCTGGATGCCAGGTGCCCACCAAAGCTGTTCCATCACTCCCCCTCCTCAGCTGGACGGGGGAGAGAAAGTGTAACAAAAGGCTTGTGGATCAGATAAGGACAGGGAGATCACTCTTCAGTTACTGTCATGGGCAAAGTGGACTCAACTTGGAGAAATTAATTTAATTTTATTACCAATCAAATCAGAGTAGGATAATGNTTCTAGTCTCACTCAGTCTTCTGACTGCTGCTGGTGTAGTGCTGGTTTTTTTTTTACCCCTTCCTAAATATGTTCTCCCAGAGGCACTACCACTATCACTGATCAGCTCAGCCTTGGAGCCAGCTGGCATTGGCTCTATCAGACATAGGGGAAACTTCTAGCAGCCTCTTATAGAAGCGACCCCTGTAGCCCCCCCTGCTACCAAAACCTTGCCATGCAAACCCAACACATCTCTGCTACAGACTTCTCATTTAGCCCCTCCCAGTCTCATCTGTTCTCAATTCTTCTCAGTTGAATTCTCAGCTGTCTATTTCACCATCCTCAGTTTTCTGAGGTCCCCTCCACACTTGTATTGATTCAGTGCACTGCAATCATGGCTATAACTCATGCCTTTTGGGTTTCAATTATGCAGTGTCTTCTTCCTCCATGTGATGACTCTATGTGACAACTCAGAGGCAGTTACTCAAAACCGCTCTTGGGAGAAATTTGCGGAACTGCTTTTTTTGGGAGACCCTTGTTTAATCCTTTGTGAGCAAAATCTAGTAGGAATGTGGCTGTTAAAATTAACTTTAAATTGAGGCTGCATGGACTGCAATTTTGCAAATGCTTATAACATTACACCATGTGGGTAAATTTTCAAGCTGACAGCAAATACATGTACACATTCCCTTGACTGCCAAAATTATTCAGGTTAAAGCACATAACCATGATTAGCAATTCCAACCTAAATGTTTGAAGTCTGGCAAAATTGTAAAGCAACTGAAAACAGGGTCTTGCAAACCAAATAATAGGTGGATTTACCAGCCCCACTTGTATGAGAACACTTACAAAGCCAGATTATCAGCTGGTACAAATCAGAGAAACTGCAACGAGTGACTGCAGTACTTCTGATTCATAGCAGGTATAGATAAAGCTTGTTAAATAAAAATTAAAATCTATGTTTAGATCCTATGTGAGAAAGCATCCTTTATTCTTGCATTTTTAGTGTACTAGTGAGCTTAATAAGGTAAAATTTATAGCAACAATCCGAGATTATAATGAAGTTACCTCTTGGAAATGGCATCATAGTCTTTGTCATCATTATAGTGCTCATCTCCTGCAATGCCATTAAATTGTGATATAGTAGAACATAATATTCTAAATCCTACATATCGAGAGTATTTTAAGAGACTAAAATCATTCTCCAGAACATGCTTCTGAAATCTCAATAGTGACATTTTTAAGAAAAATAACACTATAAGCTCTTAAATGCAAAAGTTGAGTTAAAAATATTTAGTTTCTAAATCTAAGCAAGAAACTATGCAAGACTTTTACCTTTGAAAGCATGATTTATTTTATACATTGTATAGAAAAAACAACATCTCAAACGATATAGAGAGCTAACATCCCATCCAAAACCGTTAAAATTATTTCTTGCTCACACAGAACATCAATCTGACATCTTGACCTAATAATTCCTGTGCAAACATGCCCACAGGGTTAAATCTTTGGGCCTAGTTCTTCAGACATCCACTCCCAAGAAAGGTATTGGTTTATGTGTTCCCTCCAAAAAATCTTTGGGCTCAACAGAGATAAGATGAAGATGTGCATGTAAAGTATAGAAATAAAACATTAACTGGTTGAGGCAGTGTTCTTTTAAGCAGAACATCCATATTAATACATTATTTATTATTCACATTTCAAAGACTTCTGTCAAAAAAAGTAGCTAAATGCCATAAAACTGCTGAAGTAAAAAAGCATTTAGATTAGAGTTCAAAACCAGAGCTTGATATTTAACATCACATAATGTTATAGACCTATGTACTTAAGAATTTTTCTTCCTGGAAATCAGTTTGTATTTGCCTTTCTTCTGTTCTATCCTGTTAAAGACAAGTTGGTTCTCTGTAAAATTACCATCTCTCTTCATTGGTTGTATCTTTCAAATAAAGATATTCTGACTATCCCGCATCTTAAGTTTTCCATTAACATAATTTTCTTTTATTTGTATTTGTAGTAGCTACTGAGAATTCTATTCTCTTGTATTAAGCACTACACAAAGTGCAACAAAAACGTGATGGTCACTGTTCAAAATTAGTTGCATTTCTAGAGGACATTTTACCTTGATTTGTGCATAGAGAGATAGATAAAATACAGTTATCCTTTCTTGTCCCACATAAAATAGACATATTTGCATGGAAAAAAAGTTTTTTAGAAGATTAGACTATTTTTGAAACATTTAAGCACAAAACATTTTTCTCACAAGTTAAATACCTTTGTTCTGAATAACAACAAACCATTGCCTAAAAGCTTCTTTCTTTCATTTTAAGTGCAGCCAAGGCTATCACACTACCCGTATTTCCTGGTATTGCCTGTCTCCTGGAATGGAGAATTAAAAAGATTAAAACTAAAAGAATGCCAGAAAAAGTCTCATCCCAGCTCAAGAAAAATTCAGTGAGAGAACTGATGGAAGGGAAAGGTGACACTTATTCACAAGATCTCCAAGCTGATTTTACTCACTTGCAGGTTTTTTTTCATTCAATTAATGCCTTCACATACCCAAATGCACACACTCACCAGCACCTTCCTGATGGACAACAACATACCAGTTTTGGATTTAATGGGGCAGTCCTCAGAATATTCCTTATTTCAGCCTCTAAAAATCCTAGGTAAGTTAGCTGCCCCTGTTTTTCCTTGTTTGGAATATGTGTCTGCTGCATATGTCGACAGTCTCTTTTTCTGGTGAGCTAACAGGAAAAGAAATTGGGCATGTGATATGTTGCAGTCTTGTTGCCATGCTCCTGGTGTATGGATGCAGGTCTTCCACAGGTCTTCCACTGACAGGTCATCTATGTCTTACCAGTGTGCAGGACTTTTTGGTCTTCATGCAAGCAATACATTCCTTAATTTTGCTTCAGGAAAGACTGTCCTGGAAGCAATGGCCTGGAGATGGTGTTTTTAATGATAAATGCAAGCTATTTTTTGTAACCCTTTTCTGCTGTTCTAGTGCTTAAACACACATGCATTTCTGTTCATATTTCATTCCTATCAAGCATTTCCCTTAAAAATCTCCACAAGGGAAGAACAGAGTCTGTCCTCCGCACTGAAAAGTGTTTGTATATTAGGTGATAATATATAAATCTGATGGTCTATGTAGCATTCTCTGATATACTGCTGTGGATGTCTCGTATACCGTGACATCCCTCAGCACCCTTCTTCTTCATAACATCATCAGTAAGAATGGACAGGCCAATATGCAGCACATCTTTTTGTGTGTCGTGCTAATTGTTATCACAATCTGATGTCTGTATACATCTGCTGGGAACTATCAAACTCATCTGACTATTCCTATGGATTGCTTAAACTGTCATACTGGTGTAGGACTATCAGCTAATTCCTTTCTCTTGCTATTGCCCTTCACATGAATTATCAATACAGAATTAAAGGTTCATGAGTGAACATCAACATTTTTTCTTTAATAATATGTTTGGAATAATATTCAAAGTGAACAACTAGTTCCGAAGACAACACCTCTTCTTTTCTCTCCTTGTTAATTCCAATCATATATCAGCTTTCTGCGACCTTTTATGCAAATAACGATATTAAACATGAAAAGGATTAGATGTGTTAATGTAAACAATAAGGAAAATTTAAAACTTTCCTTGCAAGAGTATCTCCAGTAACAACCTAACCAGAAGAATAATATTCACGTAGTCAGAAAAAAAACCCCATGATATAGCTGTTACCTAACCATAAGCCAATTTTAACTGGTTTTGCTGGTGTTTTTGCTAATGTCAATACCTTGCATGGTAAATCTCTACAGACTTTTGAGACAGATTTCCTCTAATAATTTGTGAGCACCTTTGCATATACCTTACTGACTGAAATGAGGTTGGGGCATTCCAAAATTTTTCCCACAGGGTTCTTTTTTGATTCTTTGTCTGTACCTTAATTGGAAAAGTGATGCAATCCAAGTCAAAACTACCTGAAATGCATTTATTTTCCAAACATTTTGAAGTAAAAATTGAAATTTTAACACAGAGAGTCTGATTTCAGAGAAAGTAGTTCTATGAAAAATGATTATGGCAGGAAACATCAAGGCTGTATAGTGAAGCGTCTAGGGATTCATTTGTACTTACTGAGATTTTCTCAGAATAGTTTCCCCTGATAACTGATATGCTGTATTGTAATTCACACAGGCATAGATTCCCTGTGAGCTCCATCTAATGTTTGGAAAAAAATCCGCTTCTTTATCTCCAGACTGCTGCCTGGAGTGTTTTCCTGATTCATCATTGCCCCTGTGAGGTGTAAACCAGGTTTGTAAAGATGGAGGCAGAGTGGTTAAGTTTTTTCCACAGTTGACACAAAATAATATAATTTGAATTTTAAAATACAAAGATAAAATGTAATGTAATGCATTAAAGGAAAAAAGCCTGGGCACCTCAAGAAAGGCAATCTGGTTTTAAACATGACAATTTATGCTCCTGCATATTACACAGAAGTCCAAAGTTCAAAATGTAGAGAAATGTAGCATATTCATTGGCTCTAGAACATGAAGAAATCATCATTATATCATCTGACTTCCCACTTACCACAGACTATGTTTTCAGTAGCTCCTGCATCAAACACTTGTTTTTTAGAGACATCCATTTTTTGCATTCTTTGTTAGCTTATTCTAATGTCTGATATTTTTTTGGTAAAATAGGTACTACTAACCCTAACCTCAAGTTATCTAGTTTGTCACCAACCATTAGTTTATTCACTAGATTAAAGTGCTACTATCAGAATCCCAGTTGTTCCAGACATGATTGAATTATTATCCATTTATTCATGGATATTTAGTGTTCTGCTATAAGCTAAAAATTACAAACTTTACATATTACAGACTTTATGTATTACAGACTTTATATATTTTTTTTAACTGCCCTGAATCTTTGTCATTTTTTCTACATTGTTGCCTAAGGTCTGGATGTCAGAGCAAGATGTTTCCATACAACATAACTGATATAATTTAAAGAGCATACAAGGGCTTCTGTTTTCTGTTACTCAGTATTTCCCTGCTTGCACACTCATGATTTCATTCTTCCAAGTTTACAACTAGAGGCTCACATTCAAACAATTATTCATCATTTGCCAAATCTACTTTCACTATTTTTCAAACTACAGCCAAAATACATTCTGATCCCTGGATGATTTTACAAGAGACATGCTTTGTTCCTACAAGTTTAATTGTATTTGCATGAATATGAAAAGTTTTATGTTATAAGTTTACAAGTTTAATCTTATTTTCATTGATATGAATGTTGTCAGTACCAGTTTACTGTACAAAACAGAACTTTAAAAAATTATTTATTTTTCTGAAGTTCCTTATTTACTGAGGCAAGAGTTAAGGAAGCTTAGCCCTGCTCCTGTACTCCTTATGAGTCCCCAGCTCGACTCTTTTGCTGCAAAATAGCAGAATCATATCCAAACCCACCATTTTTTCTCCATCTGCCTGACGCCACATACAAAGTATCACGAAGTGGCAGACAATATGCAACCGGGATCAACCCCAGGTGCCCAGGTGTGCATCCCATTTCAGTACAGTACCACGGGCACTGGTGCCTGTGCACTGATAGTACGATCACATACAAATTTTGTTTCTAACGTATGAAGAAACAGAGGGAGGGAATGCCTCTGCCCCAACCTTTATGGTTGCAACCTTTACTATGCAACATACATAGCAGATATACAAGAGTGATGTATGTAATATATCACACACGTGTCCTGATAGCACCATACAGAGCTACATCCTTCCCTGCAATTGTCTTTTACTTTATTTATTACTGTAACAGCTTTTAAGTTCTTTTCAAATGTTACATGCATATATCTATATAGATGTAACTCTTATCTAACTAAATTGTGTATATTTCTCCAAGTCACTAGTAAGAGCATGTGATCTGGCAACCAACCAGGATCAGATCTGTGTGGAAGAACACTGGTGTGCTGGTTTTGGCTGGGATAGAGTTAATTTTCTTCATAGTAGCTAGTATGGGGCTATGTTTTGGATTTGTGCTGAAAAGAATATTGATAACACAAGGATGTTTTCATTTTTGCTGAGCAGTGCTTGCACAGGGACAAGGCCTTTTCTGCTTCTTACACCACCCCAACAGCGAGTATGCTGAGGGTGCACAAGAAGCTGGGAGGGGACACAGCTGGGACAGCTCACTCCAACTGATCAAAAGGGTATTCCATACCATATGATGTCATGTTCAGCATATAACGCTGGGGGGAAAAAGGAAGGGGGCGGAACTTTTGGAGTTCTGGCATTTGTCTTCCAAAGTAATCGTTACATGTTGATGGAGCCCTGCTTTCCTGGAGATGGCTGAATACCTGCCTGCTGATAGGAATTAGTGAATTAATTCCTTGTTTTGCTTCGCTTGCATGTGCAGCTTTTACTTTACCTATTAAACTGTCTTTATCTCAATCCAGGAGTTTTCTCACTTTTACCCTTCCGATTCTTTCCTCCATCCAATTTGGGGGGAGTGAGCAGCTGTGTGGTACTTAGTTGCTGGCTGGGGTTAAACCATGATGACTGGAAACAGTCCTTATAGGATGGTGATTTATTGTTGATAACTATTTTTTTTAAATTAATCAGCTAACTAGATTTTAACCTACTTAATTTTTGTTCAATTGATTTTGCATAGTAGATTTTATGTTAAATGTCTCCTACAAGTACAAATATGTCGCCAGCTACATTTATCAAGCATATTCATCATGTTATATATCTTGTGCCTTGAGCAATGTATTTTTCCCTTTTTTTTCCCCATTTGAGTTCCATGGGTAAAGAACTGATGCCTGTAGTCTGAATCAGGATTTTATGATCACATGAAGCTTGATCACTTTGACTTGCTGAATTTCAAGTTCATTCATCTGCATGGATAAATCTCTGTCAACACAGGCTGATAAGGTCACATTTTAATTCATTTGACAGATGGGTGACTGAGGCTTTTGAAAGTTTTTTACAGAATGACACTCAAAGAGATGTAGGATCTTCCGTAGTCAATCAATCTTCTTCCTGTTTACAGAATTTAATTGGGTTAAGAGATGTTAGGAGATGTTAAGGAGACTAGGAATAGATAGAGACAGTATCTGTAGAAGCTGTAGAGTGTATGTCTACATGGAAGAACTGCAGCGAGATAGATAGCCAATGTAACATTACACTGCAGTTGCATGCTGAAAACAGTATTGTCATGGTAGCATAGATTTTCACTTGAACTAATTTCCACATAAAATGAATATCTTCACACTCTCCTGCACTGTGTAACGCAGACATACTCTTAATCTTTTTCACCTCTTTCTTACTCTTTGAAGAGAATCCTTGTAGTGAGTTGCCAGGCTGATAAGTGTTACAGAGTTCTCTTTATTTTTTACAGGAAAGTAAAATAGGCTCAGCTTAACTTAAATAACCACTTTGGAATATCATTTTACTAGCTCATTTATCTCACATTTTCAACACATTCATTTTGAAATTATAATGTACTGTTTTACAAAATAAGGTGCTTAGAGGATAAGATAAATGAAGGGATATAAGAAAAAGCTACAGAATTGTGCTTTACATACCATAGGACATTATTTCTTTATTATTTGAATTTAGCTAATAAAATATCCTTCTTTAATGACTAAGTATGAAGACTAAGTATGTATTTCCAGAAAGTATAATTTGCTATCACATCTTGTGCTCTAGGAGACTTCTTTTGTGTAAATGCTTTACTTTCTAAAATACTTAGTATATAGTTTTCTCACTTTGGAAGGAGATTTCTGGCTCTTTCTTTGATGAAAATCTGCTCTGCTTGAGTTTCTTGAAACAGAACAGCTGTTGGCACCTTTTAGAACTCCATAAAAGAATTTACATATATTAAATGAAAAAAAAAATAGTTTGACCAAGTTCTCTTCTCAGTTGCACCTGTACAAACCATTTGGAGAGTACCTTTTAAGAACATGAATACATAGAAAAAAATTGCTCATGATATTTATCTGCTCACTTCTAGAAGACTCTTTGAAAACTTAGCACAGGTTGGAATGAGAAAGATTGTCAGTATGAAAATGAAACTTTGTTTAATACAGCAAAGTGATGTTTTCAACCTACTTTAACATTTGAAAACTTTCTCCAACTGTAGTCATAAAATCATGCAAAACATGAAAGATATAGGAAGCTCAGCATGAGAAATTGTACATGCTTGTCATATTGCAATGTCTGTGTGTAAAGTCAATTAATTCTATCTTAAATTTTCATAGGTTTCAAAACCTGTCACTGACTGAGGATTATTTGTCTAGCTTTTCTGAAAACTGGTTGCTTAACCAAGGTGTTTAACCATGGTACCAGAAACATGACTTCAGAGATAACATTGGGAGATTATTGAAAGTATTGGAATTGTAGCTACCCTAAAAACTATTAAAACATTGTAAAAAACTACTTTAAAATGTCACAGAATACAGCGAGTGTAGTAATACAGTACTTATTGAAAGATCAGAAAATAAAATTTCTACTTATAGAAAAAAAAAACAAAGTAAATCTACCTAAAAAAATAACACTGTATATGTTCATTAAAATGGTTCTAAAAATTTTTTTATTGTGCACAGTTATATTAATGTCAGCTATATCCTGAAGGCTCAGACTTTGCCAGACAGAGGTTTCTTTTCTGAAGGAGTAACTTAACAGTTACAATTTAGGAAGAAAAAACCAAAACCAACACAAAACAAAACAAAACAAAAATCCAGTGTTTTTTTAAGTCTATCTTTGAGGTTTCACCTTGGGCAAGTCTGGCATTAATGTGTTTTTCATTCTCCTAGCTGTGCCCTAGCTAGGGCCCATTTACATCAACTAAAATCAATTTTTGAAAGCCAAAATCAGACAAAACATTAATTTAATTTCATGCTATTTTAGCATGTGCCTTGCAGAAATGGTGAAGTCAGGAAAAAAATAGCCCCAAATCCACCAGTGAGGCCCCTTAAACTACATTTGTTTGCATACTTTGGCTTTATGAGAGTATGAGAGTAAGTTTTAAGACATGATTTACAGGACAAAAGCAATCCGAGCTGCAGTTAAGCAAGATACACAGGGCTGCCGCTGATGTTTTCTTGTGCAATGCATTTAATTCTCACATAGTAGGTGTTGTTGATGGATATGTCATAGATCAGCACTTCTTGGATATTTGAGTGGTCAGAGAAGTTTCAAGTACTGCAACTGGAACATTCCTGTGCTTCTCATGCCAAATCTGGTGTTATATTTAGAGGTGCACATCATGTGCAAGGAAAAATTGCAAAGGTTCTGGAATTAATGATCTTGCCTGTTAGCCCCCTGCAATGTTGTAACTATCTGGAATAAATGTAGGAAACTTCTTCGAATAAATATTGATAATTTTACTTCACATCAGATTTCTGCTTGTAAGGGCTGACCACACGTCAAACAACTTAAAAGCAGTGGATTTTGGTGCTCAGAAGCAGGAATTATGACTGACGTCAGGATTGACAGGTCAGGCTGCAAGAATTAAAAAAAAGGTTATTTGCAAGAAGCACAAAAAATTATTTCTAGGTACTGACATGTAAGATTTTCAACATAAACTTTACAGGTACACTGGTTTACGCTTTGTTGCTGAATACAGGTTAAAAAAATCCTCTAGTGTTACCTTTGGGCAGTGATTAGAAACAGTCCTGTGGATTTAGACAATACCTTTCATTAGCTTGCTAGAATACAGGGCATCCACAGATCTCAAATTTTGTGGGGGTAAAGTTACTTCCTCAGCATATTGTGGAATCAAGTTCTAAATGTAATTCAGGCAGAGATACTTCAAAATAACTTCAGAGTTTTTTAGGTTGCTGAGAACTGGAAAGAAGACACTGAGACTCAGCACTAAGACAAACTACTAAACGTGTTCTTGCACACAGAGGGAGTCTATATTACACAAGCCACGCATTGCAAAAATTCTGTCCCAGCAAGCAGTGGGACTTCGTTATGGTTGGATGGGTTGCTTGGCAGGAAAAATCTCTTTCCTGAATCCTCCAAAATCTTAGTTCTGCTTAGCACCTTTTGTGAAATAGTGCCCTCAGTGCTCAGCTGAATGTTCCAAGGTCTTCATGGGTAGATAATCTGTGGCTACTTTTCCAATTCAAAATATTCTACTTTCTCAAAGGAATGCCAAAATATACAGAAGATTACATTTCTCAAATCAAACATATATCTTATACACAACAAATATCAGAAATAAGGTTCTTGCCTACCTTGAGTGAAAAAAATCATGTCCCTTAACATGTAAAATTCAGTACTAGAATAGCTAGAATTTGTTTCAAGAAGACTTTAGATTCCCATAAGGTTTGTATGGCACACAGCAGTGCTGAGGAGACTTTGGTGGTCTCTTAATAACTTAATAAATAAGGGAACAGGATATATACAGCAACACGACACAGTTCTGCAATAACTAGCTACAATGTTGGAAGATGAGAAGCGGGGTCATCATTGCAGAGTGTTATGTTATGCCTTATATATGCTGCATAGGGCCCAAAAGTTCTAACCACTATTTTCATTTTATAGATATGAAAATTGAAAAAGCTTCAATAAGTAAATTGTTTTTACAGGTCACAGACCAGAATTCAAGGCTTACTGTAACTTAGGCATGTACAAGGTCATATATTCTCTCCCAAAGTGCAGTGATTGTTAGCAGGTTATCATTAATATCTGAGACTTAGCTTGTATAAATCAGTTTCTAGCTATGAAGATTTGTAGAATTCTGGAGTTCAGACTCCTAAAGGCTATAGTTTGCCCTAATTCCTTTGCTTATGTATCATTTTAACAGCCATGAAATTCAGCTATTGCATCTTGCATTACTATCCTTTCAGTTTACCAATTGCCATATATCTAAACGCCAAATTCTTGCAGCCTAACTCTGGAAAAGTGGAAAGGGACAAGAGGACTTTGTCTTTTAAGTATTTATGTCTCCTTTTTTCAGTCTGAATTATGATTTAACCACCTGTAGTTAGATTTGCAAGAAAAGAAAGTATTGACAAAGGGAATGCATAATGATTTCCTGCTTTTAAATAAGTATTTGCCAGGCTGGGAGGTAGCTGGGACAATGAACACCTTCCTAGGTTATGCATCTTGGCCCTCTTGGGCTGCCTTGGTGATCTTTTTCATATTTGGAAACAACATTGCCCACTCTGAACACATGAAACACACTAAAACTGATCTCTGACTTCCATAGCAATGTGCTTCTCATGGACAAAATCACTCAAAAGCAGAGATCCTACTTTGTAAATAATGTTACAATCTCATAAACTATATATAATACAGTTCTCCCCTAAAAAAGTTAATCGTGCTTCTCAGCAGTCTATGCATCACAGGACAGAACCAGTGGTTCATATACACCCATACATATATACAGAGAAAAAAATACACACACACACAC
>VZTL01039642.1:0-17861 GCA_013400535.1 Scopus umbretta
GGGGGGAATGGAGAATGTAGCCCCCGATTTCTGGGTGCAGGTACTCATAGGTGGTTCTTCTGTTGGCTCTGTACATCCGAGTCAGAAGAGCGCCTGGGCAGAAACTGATCACAGTTCATTTCCGTGCTCACTTTCCAGCACACTTTCAAATAGGATGGTAATTGCAGGCTGTGAAAACAGTAAAATGTGGAGTCTCTTTCGTAAGTTAACATGATGAAGGCAACTAGTTTGCAGCTTTAAAGCCTGTACTTTATCAAGCTCTTGTACTGGCCGCTGGGTAAGTGCAGGTCTGTAACTTGTAATGAAGAAATGACAAATGGCTGGGACTAAATCTGAATGCAGTTCAACACGTTTTCCTTCCTTCTCCCTCCTCCTTTCCCCCCTATTCCTCACCCCGTGTTTAGAAAGCACCGCACTGAGCTCAGAGGCAAGGATGTGCCCAGCAAGACGACAGAATTTGGATACTATGTCTGGAGAAGGGAGAGGAGAAGAAAAGGGACATTGAACACTTGGAGCCACTTCTTTAATGCATTGAGCTGACAACTGCATTGTCCCTACGTGGCATTTTCTTTTTTGGTTCAGTCGTGTCAGTACTGCTAGGACATACTTTGTTAATAAATAAAACTTTAAAACTTCTTAAAAGGTGAGGGGGAACAAATAACAGATAAAGGCTCAGATAATCTTTTAGCTTAAAATCTCCAGTTGCTGGCTGCCTAGGTATCTATTTTTTTTCCACCCCACGGTTTCCATGTCCTGCTAAGCTATGCTTCTGCACTTCTGTGGCGGGACGATGTCTCAGTGGTTCTCAGATGTTTTGGCATAATAATTTTAGAAATGTTACAGATTTTAGATACCTCCATTTCTGAAATTGTGAGAGAAAGGATGCGCAAGGTGGATTTCTTAAAGGAAAGGGGTCACTTCCTGATGGCTTACTAAGGACAGGTATTCTTTAGCTCTGTTTGGGTGTGTGCTGTGCTGCTGGCTGGGATGTGCTCCGTGTCCTCCTACTTTTCCTTGTCTTGTGACTAAGACAGCATTTGTCTCGCAAGCATCCTTGGGTCATATCAGGGTTCTCCAAGCATGGGATTTGGGTCTTATGCCTGGTGGTCAGGTAGCACAGATACTTGTTAGGAGGAGTGAAATAAGTGCTCCCATACCATATGCATTTTTCTGAGTAGCCAGCTCTAGTCAGAGTGCTATTGTGATATCGCTAAAATGTCCGTTTAATAGATAAACACGAGGTGGACAGGTAGACTTACCTAGCTATAGGTAGGAATTTATGTGATCGATGTCCAGAAAACCCAAACTGAGTAGTCACTCTTTTCCATGAATAGTTGAGCTGAACTCCCCGTAACTTACACACTGTAGGGCAGTTCAGAGAAGTGAGTGTAGAGTGAGGAGAATTGTTCTGATTCTGCGAAATTTTAACATCCACTTTTCACAGCTGCATAGAATTATTGGAGTTGTAGAGTGGGAGAGAGCCAGGTCTTTTTAGTTCATTCGGAAGGATACAGTGAGGCTGATTGTAATTAACCTGTCTTGGTGAGTTGAGTAGACAGCTGGGTTATGGAGGGATCCAAAAAAAAAAAAAAAANGGGGGGGACCAAAAAAAAAAAAAAAAAAAGGTGGTAGAAATCAGTGCTGATGGAAGCAGCAGGGGGGTTTCGGTCATCTCCAAGAGGCAAAGAGGGATATGCAATTTGCTACTGAAGTAGCTCTGACAGAATTTAAAGGATGCGTGTGAATTTTAGGGCAACACATTAATATAATATATCCAAGGGAAAGGCAACCTGCTTCTTCAATCCAAACATCTCTCAAACCCATCTGGTAACAATCAATCAGTTTAACGAGCAGAAAGAAACGGACTGTCACTAATAAGCCTTATTGTGCTGTGGTAGAGGAAAGGACTCTTTAACATACAGACAAAGGATTCTTCTGGCTTCAGTGAAGGGCTTAATTGATGGCTCCTGCCTGGGTGTCATCAAGACACAATGGCTTCATATCTAGCCTGCCCAATAGATAAAAGTAAACAGACAATAAATATGTAATATGAACGTGATACACTTGTAAATGAGCTAAAACAGACTCTCAAAAATCTGTAATGGCAACTGGAGCAAAGAATCAGAATTTCTGGCTTGGCTGAAAGTTGAGCCCCGAGGTAATATTTGACTGCCCAGTCTTTCATATGCAGAACATCGCATTGTTTTCAGCCGCCTTGCTGTAAGCAGTTGTGGCTCAATGGGGAAAAACTGCAGAAAGGCACGCACAGGAGATCTAGTTGTGCGTGTCGCTTCACAGGAACACAAAATACACCTTGCCTCTGCATATTGTATCTGTGTTTATGTTACAGGTAGTGTGGCCTATTAGATACTGATCTGTAGAGCAGAACAGTTACTGATGGCTTGACATCCCTGCTGAGGTTGTCTCAGGCTGTTTTACTGGGGGCTAGTTCTTGTCTGGTCCTATCTACGCAACATCTTTTAGTGATTAGGGCATATTAGGTATGATCCTGGAGCCTGTTTTACGGTTTCATTTCAGCTAAAGCCATGATCTCCAAGCCCATCCCACAATGCAGCCCAAAGCACAATGAGTGGGTATGCTGAAGAGGGGTTTGCTTCAAAAGCGCGCTTCTGATCTGAACTAAAATTGTAACGTAGACACACCTTACATAGCCGAGGAGAACAAGAGGCGAAAGCTAGGTGAGGAAAGCAGCAGTCCTTTAACCTGGAAAGCAATATTTCAAACGCATCCCTTGATGGAATATGTACTTAGCATTTCACTAGGGAAGGGCGGCATGACTCTTCTAGCAGGAATTTTCTCCAGGAGTCACTGCAGTCAGACAAAGTTTTCTCTGCCCAAAAACTTTCTCTGTGCAGGAAAAAATATGCATTACAAAGAAACGAAGAGAGATCTCCAAGAATAGTGATGGCACAGGAGATTTGAGTGTCTGACCACTGTTCTGCTTTAGGTAATGCGAACAGCTGAATGGGCTCGGGGTTAGATGTGATCTGGAGCTGCTGGCGGTTCTGGTGCGGGGCCGGCTTGGCACCAGTCCGTGTGAGGTGAACTGCTCTCTCATGTCTCTAGAGTACTCCAAGAGCCGTACTCTCATCGTCAAGCTCTTAACTCCCTGGGCTGCTGACTATTGGATACATCGGATACACGCGAGAGATTCAAAACGGCGACTCTGGTCTTTCTGCCAAGCCTAGGCCGCTGTGGGCTCCGTCTCCACAGCGCAGGGCTCCCTGGGGCAGCCCCGCTCTGCGGGGGGTGGGTTAGCTCAAACCTCAGGCCTGTTGCAGGTGGACAACCCTGTCATAGAATCATGAAGGTTGGGAAAGACCTCTGAGATCATCTAGTCGAACCGTCAGCCCAACACCACCCTGCCTACTAAACCGTGCCCCGAAGTGCCACATCTACGTGTTTTTTTGAACGCCTCCAGGGATGGTGACTCCACCGCCTCCCTGGGCAGCCTGTGCCAATGCTTCACCACTAGGAATTTCCACTTTGGAAATGAAGCCCCGGCACAGGGTGGTGCCGAGCCAAGGGCGCCTGGTTCCCTGAGCCCGGCTGCGCTGGAGGCTGCCCCACGCCTCCCCGGGGGGCCGCAGCCCTCAGCCCGCGGGGGGCCTGGCCACGCTCCCTTTGCACACCCATGGAGGCGGGTGGCTTTTCATATGGGGGCACCTCGAGATGTGAAAATGAAAAGCGGAGCAGCTAACCGCGCTGAAGAGCCAGGGAGATTCGGAGTTTATTTTAGTTATTTTCTTTTTATTTTGGTTTAATTTAATTTAATTTAATTAATTTTTGATATCCTCGTCTGCCTGGCGCCCGCGGGCGCTGCTGCCGCCTGCCGGGCAGCGAGGCGGCGGTTGTGGCGGTTGGCCGGTGCCGCGCTGCTCCCTGGCGGCGGCTTCTCCTCTCGGCTGAGGGGAGAGCGGCCCGGCCGCGCAGCCCTGCGGCGGGACGCCCCCAAACCGGACCCTTCGTGCCTGCCTTCCCCCCCGCCCCCCGCTGCCAGGGGAGGGTTATGGCGGGGGGAAGCGGTCTGTTTTGGGAGGCGGGGGCTGCACAGCACCGCGCCTGCGGCCTTCCCCCGCTCGGCGTTTCTCTCCGTTGCTGGCCTACTCCCTGCAGCGCTTACCAGGGAAGGAGTGCGCCAGTGCCTCCTGTTTGTTTTTTTTCCCCCCTGTATTTTATAATCACGTTAAGGTGCCTAATAAAAACAGAGGGAGAGAACCTCTAACCAAAACGGGTTGCTTAAAGTGTTAGGTTATGGGGTTGGTCCAAGTAATCTCGATTTACAATTGCTGCAGAGGCCCGCTTTCCACACAGAGACTGCATGGTGGTTTACACATTTCGCTTAGAGATGATATGGTTTGATTGTGCCCAAACGGAGGAAAGAACTGAGCCCTGGTCTCCTTAGGCAAGGAACTAGTTTGAGACATCAAAAACGTTGCCCTTGAGCACCTGAAGTGCGATTCCCTCACTGGGATCGCCTTGTTCCATAGCTGTGGTGGGATCAGGTCAGCCAAACTCCCAACTCGGGGGAAGCAGCAAGGCAGAGCGAGCTGCTGAGACCAGGCCCACCTGCTCTCGGCAGCAGCTTCTGCCCCGTTGCAGCAGCCGCAGTAGGGTTGCAAAGGCCTTACCACTCAGCTACAAGGCAGAATGTTGGCAGTTGCGGCACTCTTTCCTTTTTCTTATTTTTTTTTTTTTTCAAATACTCCCTTTCCTTGTTCTGAGACAAAAATGTTATCAGCATCTTCTCTCCAGCGAAAATAAAGAATGAGGATTCCCAAGAGAAAAAAAACACCACAACCCTTCTCTAGAGGGCTTGAAGATGCTCCACTCCATGGAAGAACTGGATTTATGAAATACCCTCGTACTTAGCATTTTCTACCATACAGCTCCTTGAGCAGTGTGTGGGTTGCTCTGGATCTCACCCTGAAGGGATTAGCTCCTCAAGTACTGTATGGCTTGTAGACCTTACGCATTTTTTCTTGAATGAAGCACCCGGATTTATCTTTGGGGAATCAAGGACCTAAAAATAAAATTGCACCTCAGCACCTGGCATCAGATCCTCACATTTGGTCCTCAGTCCCTTTCCTCCTCATTTCCCGTCAGCCGAGCACAGTGACTTCCTGCCCGGGAGCCATGCTTCCGTGTGACAACAACGACACTGACCTCAAGGTTAAACAAGCAGCATGACTACTACAACTTGTAGTCTTCAAATCAGAAGGTATCACAAAGGGAATGTAAATGGGCACCAGAAAGATCACCCAGTTAATGCTGTGACGTAAGAAGGATTTCCTGCTGGACTGCCTACGGTTATCTCGCCCCACGGTCGGGCGCTCGAAGCGCTCTTCGAACAGGCAGCTCTTTGTCAGCGTACCAGCTGAACGTGAACAGTTGCTGACGGTGGAATGCCCTAGCGTTTGTAACTAATGGCCTAATTGCAGTCTCACAAGAGGTCCGTGATTCTTCCCTCACTTCACAGGTAGGGAAAGCAAAGCAAAAATTAAAGGGGTTCATTCAAGTTTCTAAAGGATGGGAAGACGAGTAGGCATAGCCTACTCTATCGACTTCTGCAATTCTCCAGCTGTGCAGAATGGGGAAAAAAAAAAAAAAAAAAAAATAAAAAGAGTACGGCATCACCACAAATTAATCAACTTTACGCTAACTGTCACATCATCCAGTCACAGAAGGTGCAATTCATCTCAACTGACTTTTAATAGGAGAGTGGTCTTTATATCTGATCTGGTCGGTCCCAGCTCCCTTTTTAGCCAGTGGAGAGAAACAGGCGTGACCGATCGAGCCCAGATGTGCTCATCGGAAGGAGGTGAATCACACCCTGTAAACATCTGCGCCTTGTCAGTGACTGCAAAACAACAAGCTGAGATCCGGGCACCCGTGTTTGGTTGCACAAATGCCATCCTCCGTTCTGAGCGGGAATAAGGACACCGCTACCAGTCACTGGCCCGTCCTCTTTTGCACTGTAACGGAGGGTGACATCGGCAAAGATCGGGTGCTTGTTCAAAGCTCAGGATAGCATTACAGCCACAGTCAGCTTATCTAATGCTACGGCTGAATAAATGAAACAAGTAAGATCGGGCTATTGAAAACCAACAAACTACTGCTTAAGATAAAGACCTTATGTGTGCAGTTCCTTTTTCTTCACTCTTACACCAAAGCTGACCCCGCATGCTTTTGCAGCAAAAGCGACAGAAACGCTGCAACGACAGGAAGATTCTTGAAGCTATGCTACCCAGGAAGTGAAACCCTTCATCTCAGACAAGGCAGGGCAGCTAACAACGGAGCCATTCTGCACCTTGCAGAAGTGAGCGTTTGAGGCAATAGACTTACTCCAGATAGATGTATGTATGTCTTTATGTGATGCTCTGTTGGAAGCTAGAGGCCGTTACATCGTCTCTGATATGCAGGATGGGGGGGGGAGTCTTTATACTCACTGTCCTTTTGGTGCCACCGCACTGCATGCAGAAACACACCGCAGTAGTGAAACATGAACTCGTGCCCGGAGTGCTGAACTGTGCCCCGCAGCAAAGGCAGCAAGGTGCGCCCATCGATTACCCTGATGGAGAGGACGGGAGTCACCAGACCGCTTCAGAATTTCAGTCTGCAGCTGGAGCAGTACTCACGCTCCGTGTATGCAGCATTTGGATTTCAAGTGTCATTTCTAAACCAAGCTACTGTTTAGCTAATGAGCCCTGAGATTGTTAATTGTGTGGATGGGTGGCGAGCTGTTATTAGGGGTTGCTAGCAGTTTTTGCAATTACAGCTAGTTCACACATCCTGCCCTGGGAAATAAATAACTATTACTGTAATTTTCCTGGAAGTAAGTGATAACCATAGTGAAGGCATGGTTCACAGCTTTTAATTTTGCTCCCTGAAATGGAAGTCACCGATAGCTCTGTGAGCTCGAGGCTTCCTAAAAAAAAAAAAAAATAAAAAAAATTGACTAATAGTTGGTTTAGTTACACACTACCAGTACTTCTATGCTTTTTGCTCAAATGGCTTAGCCACCCACTCTTTCTTGTGTTCTTTAGAGGAGTCTAACGTAGATGCTACAAATTGTTTGTTGTCAAGGAAGCTACATCTCTGGTACTGGCAGCCTAATGCGGGCCACGTGCCATTTGCTCCACCTTGCCCACACACGCAGAACCAGGCCTCCTAGCCTTGGAAAGGGCCTGTCCTAGTACTCTAACAGGACCAACCAGCTTTGGGAGTATCTGCGTCTGCAGACAAGATGGGGAGAGCTACGCAGAAAGCAAGCTAGAGAATTGCCTGGTTAGGAAACAAACAGAATTTAACACGTGGCTGTTAGGATGCCTGACATATATAGTCAGCATCTATCTAAATCAAGAAAGGGGAGCAAATATGGTTTATGAAGCCACCTTTTTACCTGTCCTGAGGCACTGTCCCTCCAGCGAGGTGAACCACTGTTGGGAAAATGTCCATAAGGCTTGTCAGTTCATTGATAACTGTCCCAGCAGGCAGCACTCCTGGCCATCTAACTATTCCTGGGACACGGATCCCTCCTTCCCAGCCTCCCATTCCTTTTCCACCTGTTAGAGGGGAGAAAAAAGATACCAAAAGAGAATGAAAGATGTTAGACATTTATTTTGGATGTATAATAAAAGGTTTTAAAAAATTCAGAATATTCCAAGTTAATGAAAACACACTAAGTCCTGGAGAACAGTAGAATGACTACAGTGCAAATTCCATTCTTCAACAATAGATGTTATTAGCCTCTTTATTTTACACTGCTTTCTTGGGTGGCACATATGGCAACTCGCTATCAAGCAGCATTTTTGGCAGAAGAGGAACAATTCTACCCTTTGACACCTGAGAAGACATTCTGGCCCATACTTTTAATTGAATGTCATGGCTGAGAATAATCTCCGCACTCCCTAATAACACGCACAAGAAAAAAAGTCTGTTATTAATAAAAAGCAAAATCTGACTTGGAGTCCGTGAGAGGTTGCAGTCCCACTTGGTGCTTGAGGAAGGGGGATTAACACAGGGCAAGCTTGGTTGTCAGACAGTTCACAATCAGAGGCAGCGAGAGCATTACGAAATTATTTGCAGTCCTGTAGAGCAGCGAGGGGAATTAGGGTAATGTGTGATTGCCCTCCGGGAGTTTACAGTCCCAGGGATGCTCTGAGGTGGTCCCAGCTGGAAGAGTGTGGAACCCGTGCAGTAAATCAGGGAGTACTCTGGATATGCTGCAGTGATGAAGACTCTCCACCTGCATTTCTGCTAAAGTTGTCCTGCGGTAATCTAAAAAATCTTTCTTAACTTTGTTTCTCTTGCATTCCTCTAATCCTCTAGTTCCACCATGCAATTGTGGAACTTCCAAGTCAAAATATCCATTGCTTTGAGTAGGATTTCAAAGTGAGAACCTTTCTTTAATTACAGATATGAACTATAGATGTCAAGGATGGGGATATTAATGAAACAACACAGTTTAAAGCCAGAATTCCAAGCTGAGGGTCCAGTTAGAAAAAAAAAAAAAAAAAGAAAGTTGCAAAAATGTTGAAGCTCAGGTACCTGTATGACCTTTGCTCTGTTATTCCTCCTATTAAGGGCAGAAATGAGAAGTCATGAAGTCACTGTTGGAAAGTGTTGTAGGAAAATTGGCAAACAAAACTTGAAGTTGTCTTATTAGCTCAGTTAATAAATCAGCAGCTGAATGGTAGTTTGTACTAGCCTCTGGCTTTGCTAAGTAATGCCAGACATTGCTAGGGAGGAGGTGTGCTTGTAGTTACAGCTGAGAGGCAAGGTTCCCAGAGCTTGGTTTTAAAGGCTGACAGGGTGGCATGATGGATTATAAACAGGGCAAGTCCAGCTGCTTGTGCAATAACCTTTGTGCTATGTAAGGTAACGGTATTTTTGTTATTCAAGGTTAGGTTCTGAGCTATTCAAGTGAGCACGTTGGCCTTTTGGCATCTGTTTCTGATATGGAAACTTCATATCCAGATCTGAAGGCTAATTTAGCATTTAGGACTGTTCTTGGGTGAGATCCCAGCTGTATCAAACACTGCTTGTGTGGCTCATCAGGTGCTAGTACTAGACAATGTGCATTTTGATGCTGAGCAAGATCAAGGCACCTGAATCTTCTTCTGTAGGGAAATAAGTGGTGGAAGCAGTTTCCATCACTCCATTTCCATAGAGCTTTTGACGCTGCAAGCCAGTCATGGAACAAGAGTCTAGATGAAACATCTATATGATAGATGAGAAACTGGAAAACTATATCAAGAAAGTAGTCATCATGATACCTGCCAGTGTTGACATAGATAATTGTCTAATGTGCAAAACAGAAGGATGTTTCAAGTGAGACTCCAAACAGTGTGTTCTGGATCTGCGTCAGGGGAAGTTCGGGTTGGATGTCAGGAAAAGGCTCTTCACTGAGAGAGTGGGTGGTCACTGGAACAGCGTCCCCGGGGAAGTGGTCATGGCACCAAGCCTGTCAGAGTTCAAGGAACGTCTGGACGATGCTCTTAGTCACATGGTTTAGTTTTAGGCTGTCCTGTGAGGAGCAGAGTTGGACTTGATGATCCATGTGGGTCCCTTCCAACTTGAGATATTCTATGATTTTATGATGCTACAACATTTTCAAGTAGTGCTTTAGATTATGGATTAGATAGTGTGCTTACAATGTTTAAAGGCAACGTGGAACTAGAAGGGGGTACAAGTGTAGTGGAGTCTAAAGAACGGATGAATGAGGGGGCACGTAACAGCATTGAAATACACGATGACCTTGCAAAAACAGACTGTTGCAAGAAGTGAAGGAAGAATCTCTTCTCTGTAGGTTGGTGAATAGGGCAAGATCCATTGCTGAAACTGCAGCAAGGAAATCCGAGGTAGGTACCAGGAAAAAACCTCCAGTAGCCTAGACAATGGAAACTCGATTGCCTGAGAAATGACTGGAGGTCTTTAAGAATAGGTTAGAAAATACAGCTGTCAGGAGTAGCTTCGATGAAAGTGATCCTGTCTGGGGGTTGAAAGATGAATAGCTAATGCCCTCAATTTGCTCCAGCCCTACAGTCCAAAATTATCATCTGTTTAGTAAATATAGTCCAGCTGGATGTCTTTTATTCTATCCTTTGCTTTTTAAGAGGAAGTCTTATGCACATACACACTACCAAAATGTTACCTTTATAGATCCCATTCCATCCACCCAACTGAGCAGTTCCTCTGTGAGCCTCTAAGGATCCTCCATGATCAGATGCAAAATAAACGAATGTGGTATTCTTCAAGCCTTCTTTGTCAATAACATCCAGAAGCCTGCCTATAAACAAAGCAAAACGTCATCATTATGTCCAGAGATGCAGTTATATTTTTTAGGCCTTGACTCAAAATTCAGTGAAGACCAAGTCTTTCCATTTACCTAAATGTGTTCTGTTATGAGCTACCACAAGCAATGCAAAGAGTAATTCTGCATTACAGAAATAATAATAGCCCAAAGGAAAGCTGCTGAATGTGCCCAAAATTTGTTTGTGGTGTCTATAAAAACAGGAAAATAAAAAATAAAACCAACTGGAAAATAATTTAAAGGAATGATCCTTTTATTCAAGCTACTCGGCATACACTGTCAGCTTTATGCTGTAAATTCTTTGAGTCAAGGATTGTCTCCATTGTGTAGCCTCAAGCACCTTGAAAAGCTTAAATAATACTGCTGCCTAGATTCCTAATCATAAAAAACTGCTGTGACTCACCAGGAACTGAACAGGGACTCTGCGGTCAGGCTGCGTACTATCAACC
Source organism: Scopus umbretta (assembly GCA_013400535.1). Lineage (NCBI taxonomy): Eukaryota > Metazoa > Chordata > Aves > Pelecaniformes > Scopidae > Scopus > Scopus umbretta. Next base: position 10,786 of record VZTL01039642.1, read on the forward strand.
AAAATTTTCTCCCACTGTCAGTGGGAAAACTCCACAGAATGCAATTCAAACCTAACTTCATAAGGAATGTTTTCGGTACTGATAGCATCAAATGTTTATACAGAATATGATTTATCTTTGATTGCTTGTCCTCATCACCTACTGCATCAAATATATTTGCCAAGAACAGCTTCCATAACTACAGAAGCAGCAGCGAAAGCTGAAGTATGCAAGGAAAAAGCATAAGCCAGCTGATCGTCTCTTTTGCTCAGTCTCTTCTCCTTTACAGACTTCCGGTGTCTCCTTCGTCAAACTACTTATTGACCTTACCTAAAAATAGACACCTGCCCCCAAAACGAGTTTAGATTGAGCCTAGGCGTTTTGGTTCTGAATTAGACCCCAAATCTCTTACTTAGCTGTCCAACCCTGCAGACTTCTGTCTGCATTGGCTGCCAGCCTGTTTGGCCTATACAAGGCATGTTCCTTACACCAGCAGACTTCTGCTACCCAGCTCTGCTTGCGTAGCTTGTGCCTGAAGGTGACCGGTGCCAAAAAGTTGCTAGAGAAGCATGGCAGAGTCCTGTGGTTCAAGTGGATCTCTCAGAGGTTCTCAGCCTGCCTATCAGAAGCAATGGGGCTCCTCTCAAAATACAGTTTTGTAAATGTGGTTATTGGAGGAAGAAAAGGTTCAGGGAATCCTGGCCTGGACAGGTGAATACTTTGTCAATAGGGTCTTCACTTTTGACTAAATACAAACAGGAGCTACCTCCCTCCCTCCCACTGAAACAGAAAGGAACTGCTAAGTAAGGCTAATTGGCACTCAGAGCCTACATTTAGACCTAATTTAGACCTTCACGATATACTGACTTCACACGATTTATTAAGTGAAACTCCATAGCTTTTTAACTTGGCCTTTTGGCTAGGAGGGAGTTCTGGTTTCTGCTCCAAGGATTATTCTTCGATAAAAACAAACAAGTACACAAAACAAACACCGTATAATGTAATATTCAGCAGCAGCACAAGTTATATCTTCTGAGAACAGAAGGAGATGGAGAAATGTCATATATTTTGATTAACCACATGATCAAGCATGTATTTGATTATTTTCCTGCATTTAAGACTGCAGCACAGAAGTGTGTCAATTAAAAAAATAAAAAGAACAAATCCTCACAAGAAAAGTTTGGGCTGTCATCTTAAGAAAGAAAAAAAGAGGTGTGATAATGGACTGGCAATCTCTGGAGCTAACTGTGTGTCCAAGGCAAGTTCACTGATTTTTGCCATACGCTAAAAGGGAGTTCTTTGACCACCCCTTTAATTTCTTTTCCATGTTCAAATAAATTAAGGATTTTCTTCAAGATGACCACTTACCCACCATCCAGTCCATCTCCTCCACGTTATCTCCGTATAGACCATGTCTGCTTCTTCCCTGAAACTTCTCTGTGGTAATGAGAGGGGTGTGAACATGTAAAAGGGAAACAAAGAGAAGAAACGGTCTATGCTTGCTTCTGAAATAAAAGAAAACAAAAATCATTTCTCTGGAAACTGTCACTCAGTCCAAAATACAACAGTGACATGGTAGTGACTATCTCAATAAAAATTATTATTGGGGTCTAAAATAAAACTTTCTGATTTTGACATCTTTGCATTTTTGAGGTTTTGGGAGACAAAGGGGATTAAAACACCCCTCAAAGATTTTGGTTCTGTATTAAGACCAAAATAGTAACGGGCCCTTTTTTTTTCTGGTTCCAAACTAGACATGTACAGAACATTAAATAAATAACTGGGAAAGTTCACAGCCAAAAGACCAACACACCCTCAGAGGCAAGGAGAATAGGACTTGCTTGCTTGAAAGGAACATGGATGTCACTGAGCATCCGAGACATCCTCATGGAAGGGGCAGATACGACGCTGCACCTGCAGCAGAATGATATCCCTTTAACATCAGGCCAGGCAGGATATCCTAGGAACCTGAGATTATCTATGCTCCAAGTTTTACAGAAGAAATTTACCTTACCCCAAATTTCTCTTAAAAAACCCTGACAGAAATAGTATAATCTTATTCAGGGATATGCCCAGACTTGACACATGAATACCTTTAAGACTTAGTGGCTTGTTTAGCGCCAGTTGAGGCTACTAATAGTGTTGTAAATGAAGAACACCCTTGGAGAAGAAAACAAAACTCACTATCACCCTCTTGTTTGCAAAATATTAACTTCATATGACACTTTCTATGACAGTCGGTTCATCAGGCTAAGATAATTTTTCTGTTCCTACTTGCAGAAGGCCCAGGCCTTGGCCAGGACCTCTTTGTATTAGGTGAACAAAACATAAACACACAAAAAAAAAATCGTCCTGAGGAGCTGACAAGCTCCTGTATAAGACAAAGGACAGCAGTTGGATGCTGACAGGCAGGGGGATGCCAGAAAACAACAAATTACTGGCCAGCATTGGAATGGGTAGCTCAGCACGCCAACTGCCTAACCTAGTGGTGTATGATGCAGTAAACACAATATTTTTTAAAATCCTTAGAATGTGATACAATTTTTGCTGGTTACCTTTCAATGAATGAAACTGCCTCCTTCAGCATATTAGGAGTAGTTTTTTCTAGATTCATCGGTTGTTCAGTGATATCATGGTTTCTCATCAGGATACAGTTCCAGTACTTGGTGAAACCATAGCTGGAGAACCAGGAGATGAAATACAGGAGACCACAGATGGCCAGACATAGGATTATTTTCCATTTTACTGAGAATAAGTTGGTAAGTTTTCCAATCAAAAGAGTAAGCACTGCGAGGATGATCATCTGTGTGTAAAGCCAGTATGTATCTTGCAAAGACTTGGCCAGTTCAGGGTCATCTGTGCCTTGACACTCACTCAAAAGGGTAAAAGGCATGCCGTAAAAATAATCAAAGCCATGATTTAAAGGATGGTGGCAGTGATCACTGCGGGATTTGCAGTTTACACCCATATGCCACTTCCCTGAAAACAGAAAACAAAGGTCTTAAATCCCACATCGTTACTCTTGGGTGTGTCTGCCTGTGTTTGTAATAGGTTGGCTGCACTCCTCCGTTAAGGGGCAGCCAAGGGAGGAATGGCGCGGAATGGGGACGGACTCTCAGAGAGCAATTGTGCATTGGCACTTCATCTGCCTAGAACAGCTGGTTTTCCTCACCTATCTGTTAAAATTCAGGCTATGGCAATGGTTCAGCTCAGACACCTCCCTGAATAAGGACAAATAGGGTAGCAGTAGTTGGTGCTTACTATTTTTCACGTGATAAAGTAGCCATTCATTAACGGGTAGCCCGATGGGGAGAAACCCTTGTGCCAGAAGAAACAGCTACGTGCAAAATATGAACTCATTTACACACGAGTTAGATCTAACCTTCACAGCCCAAGAACAAATTTCAGGAGGAGGGTGTGCATATTGGCTCTGTGTGTCTATATTCATCCTAAAATGAGTAGCAAAAATAGGCCATTCCAATTATCCAGTACAATTGGACACATCACAATATGTCATAGTCTGGTAATGAACCTTAATGAAGTCATATTACAGAGCAGTGTAATTATCCTGGCAATGAAGGACAGACAGTCTATAACCATGGGCTTAGGGGCTATTAGCTAGGCAGATAACTTCTGAGAACTGCTAACCAGCTCTGTGCTCGTGTATATGAAGGTAGTTTACTGCATAAGCTATACCAGTGAGCTAGGGCAAGTTCACTCCTTTGCACAGGTTGTGTGAAGTAGGCATATCACCAAGACTCACTTCTGTTTAGGAACTAAATGACACCTCAGTGTGCCAGAGCATAGCAGAGGTGTGAAAATCACAGTAATTACAATTAAGCACTTGACACCTTTGACTACGTCAGAAAGTTTAAAAATGAGAGGTGCTTGAAAGACACAGCCTTTAATCACTGTTGAGGCAAAATTAGCAAAGAGTGAATAGGATTTTCTTTTTTGGACATGTATTCTGATCCAAAACCCACTGAAGTGAATGGGACTCTTTCAGCTTTTTTTGGCAGTTTCTTTTTGCAGAAAATAAGGTACTTTTAGAGTCTTAACTGTGATTATAAGCAGGATGCGTAAGTGACAGAAAATCTAGCCACCAGATATAAATAAGACCACTGTGGTGCCTGGGTACCAACTGGCAGACATTTTCTGCTCAAATAGATCAGTGAATATCTCTGTTGGTCCTTCCTAAAGTAATCTGTACTGGGCAAACAAGATTCTTTCCTTTGCATTTACTTCTGTTTGCAGTGCACATCTGTGTATTCCATACATCCTCATTTTGGATTTTTCAGCTGTGCTGACACAGGGACTTGCGGATGGCATTCTGAAAACCCTGCTGATTTTTAAAGTTACACAGGCAAGAGGCTCTAGTTTAACTCATCCTAGACATTTTGGCAAAGAAAAATATTTACAGAAGCAGCCTCATTTGAATAACAAGCAAAGAAAAGGTGGCCAGTTGCTATACCTCGTACCTACAAGTGCTGTAGCGTAACCTTGCTGGTGCAGTATTCTGGCAAAAGTAGTTTCATTTGGTGGGAGCCCACCAGAACACCCGTTCCAAAAGAGAACCTGCCGCTGCGTGCCGGATGCCATGCCTAGAGGGCAATAACAGACTTTAAAATAAAACATGCCATATTTCAGATTTTCGGCCTTCTCAGATTGTTCTTTCTGACGAATAGGACTCAGTTGCCTAAGCTTAATGCCTTTTACAAGCCATTTAGTTTGTCCTAGGATATTCTGATCGACCCCCAGAACAATGTCTTCTCCAAATCCCATGGCATTATCTGCTAGTCCAATGCAGATGCCTCAGCTATGCTGGGGTGTCTATAAATGGCACTAAGATGCCTATGTTTGGACATTAGGAAACCTTTTACAACAAACGTTCTATCAAAATATAATGTTAAAAAAAGAAAAGGGATGGGGGGAAAAGAAAAGAAGTTTTATCTAGAACAAAAGGCTTACAGAGTCAGGGGTACACACTCCTGAAATGTTCAGTTCGTGATTACATTTCTCCTTTACCAAGTCAGAATTACATCAAAGGAGCTGCACTGATTATTACTGTGATATGTAGTGGCTGAAGTTTTCTGTCATGAATTTACATGTCTGAAGTAAATCTGTTTTAGAACATTACTGCTGAGATCTATTCCACAGTCTGACACATTTCACTATGAAAAAGTTTACCAGGATATTAAAATTATTACACTTTACTGTATATAATCTTAATACCACTGAACATACAATGTTTACACAATTTTCTTCTTCATGTTTCTACCTCTGGGTGGTTTGTGCTGTTTGGATTTTCATCCTTTTCTGTGTTGTCATTTAGCCACATTAAATGTGATTTATGTGGGGATTTTCCTGTAGGAACAGTCACTAAATCTAGTCATCTTCACTTTTGCCCGTCTCACCGAGACCCCAAATCCTTAGATTAACTAGTCTTTAAAATGGTTTATTTAAGGGGATTTTTAATAGCAATAATGGCTAGACAGACTGCAGTGAACCGTTAGGGAGAGGTCCAACCTGATCTGATGGGGTATCTGCCAGTCAGGAAAGCTGCTCTGCTTGGGGTACAGACAGCAGCTGCAGCAATGTGCTGAGTAAGTCTCACTCCTTCCTTTGCCAGGCCATCAATGTTAGGGGTCCTAAAGAGAAAAATCCCATCTCTAATAAAAATGTATTACACAGAAGTTCGTGGTATCCCGCTCCTCCTAGTTTTGTTGAGACCACCACCATCAAATTTACAAAACTCTCTGTTTCTCTACAACTCAACTAGGAAAGCTCTGTGTTACATGTTTTTCGAGATACCTTGAATTCTTAGAAATGAAATTTCCATGGATAAATTTGTTTTTGTTAATAACAAAAGAAAAAAAGAAAAAATAGAAAGGATATTTCAGGTCTATCCCATATCAAAAGCTCATGCAGCGTAGTGAAAAAGTTTCCATTAATAGATACAAGACAACACAATTTCCAAGACTATAATAGGTTAGAGTAAACACAGGGTATATATACAACCATTAGCTGTTAGCTGATATTAAATCCTAATGTCAGTCCTTGATATTTCAACCCCGGAGTGCAGGAAGCATAAACTATACACGTCTGACAAATACAGTGCACAGACACATTTGCAAAGTTCTGACTGTATATACTGAAAATTGGAAGCCCAAGAAAGTTGTTCAAGCATGCCTGTATAATTATTACTCTGGTAGGAATTACTGTAGAACATTTCTTTTGTACATAGTTTGAAAAGAAGTGTATCTAGATAAACTAATCCATTAATAATGGTTTTCTAATACTGTCATCCGTGGTTTTTCCACTGAAATTCACCAGGAAGGGACAATTTATTTTGTAGAATACATTCTTACCTTATTGTATCGTTGCCGTAGCAACCCACATCTCCAATACCAAGATCATCAGCCAGTATCAGTAAAAAATTAGGTTTTGAAGGATTTGATACACAGGTTCTTGGGAAGAAGGATAAAATTAGCCAAATGTTTAGGCAGCTCCTGAAATTAAAGGTAAAGAGGTAATATTACAAAAAGATTTGTAAGCTTTACAATAGACTTTAAACTATGAATCCTAAAGTTTTATGAGGACTCAGTATAGATGCAAACATCTACCAAACAGTGCCAGCAGATGGAGCTCCTGAATATTTACAAAAGTTCTCGGCTTTTTCTAAAACCATTAGACCAGTAGTATTCTTTTGTTTGCTTGTTTGCACAGGAATTTTGTGTGTGCATTTCTTTATCGAGATTTGCACTGATCTCAGCAGATGTTTCCAGCAGAACGAGTGGTTGCATGCTTGCAAGTCACCTGACGCACCCCTTGTACAGTGGTGTAGGACATTCCTGTAAGGCTCCTGGAATGAGTGGGACAGGAGCATGGAGGTGGTTGGTGCAGAGGCGTACTGGTTATGTAGCACCCAGTCCTACACACAGCATCTGGAAAGTGCTTCTTCAAGGTTGCAGCAATGGGCTTAACCTTGGTTACCTTCCTAGAAGACCCTAAGAATATCTCAGTACATGAAGGAAGGGCAACAGTACATAGAAGTTCATAGAAGACCATAGAAGAGCAACGGAGTTAGTGAAGGGCCT
>VZTL01039642.1:23658-35455 GCA_013400535.1 Scopus umbretta
TTTAACTAGTATTGGCAAGACCCCTGTTTACAAGTTGTAGTTTGTAAACATATGTATACTGCTACAAAGTATTTTTGAGCATGAATTCCAATATGACTCTCAAATGAACCTTGTTTTTCTGGAACTGACATTGAAACAGTGCAAGCTGTTACCAAAACATTTTTATTGGCATCTTATATTCAATAAAATTGCTGTTTGCCAAATTAGTATGTACCAGGATCTCTTCCTGAAGAGCAAAATGTTTCTCTCTCTTCTGTAACTGTTGCAGGGTTATCCTGGACTTTAACATTTTGTACTTTGTACTGTTAGTGATATATGTTATTGTTACCCAGCTAAAGCTGCTAATCTGTTCAAAAAGCTATTCACAACTTGAGGATGATCCCTAACTAAATCAGATTCATTCTGTCTCAGGTGTTGCTCAACGTCTCAACAAGATTACTGCAGAGATAACAGAGAAGTACAGGAAGCAACTATTATGTTTGGATAGAGTAGGACCATGATTTGTGGACTGAAAGGGCACAATTTCGAACATCTAGAGTTCTGCGTAAGCCTAGTATTTCTTACTGCCGCCTGCTCAGCACCATATACTAGGCGCTCTGCAGGGTTCTCCAGTTATGAGCAGGCATACATTAGGCAGATTGAAGGCATATACCTCTACAGCTGTCTCTTACACGCAAATTTGCAAAACCAGTCTCCGTTCAAGTCCTTTACAACACCAGAGAGGATTTCCTTAGAGCTTTGGCTAAGTGTGAAGAATAAAGGGGAAAATCTCTGATCAGCGTTCCTTTTCTTTATTTTCATCCACTTTGCTTCCCAGAGAGAGAAAGGACAGAGTTATTTTTCAAAAGCTTTGTCAGCAGAGGACTCAGTTAGTAGACAGCCATCTTACAAATTTTGTGTGCTGTCACCCTCCTTATCACACCAACAGAATGGGAATGTCCCACAGCACGGCTGCAGCCATGGCTTCCACATGACATTGTACAAGGAGAGCTGCTGCGGGACTGGAGTCAGCGTCCTGCGGTGCTCTTCTGTGGCTCTTCCAATCTTCTTTATGACAGTGTCATAGAGGGGCTCGGTGTCAGCCGACAGAGGTTTGGCTTCAGAAGGGTCTTGAGAGAGATCAAAGAGCAACGGCGGGTCATGATGGCTCACACCTTCCCCAAAACATGGGCAAATTCCTTTTCCATAACAAGCCCCAGCCCCAAGTGGACGGAAGACAGGGGTCATGTAATGAGCCTTCCAGATGGCTCCACCTGGCAGGAAAGAAATGTTATGGCACAACTACAAGACAACAGAGGAAAATAGAGTACAGCTATTTACTAAGGAGACCTCTTCTCACACCCTGGCACCCCCATCACCACAAATCAGATGCTCTGTGTGGAGTACTGAAGATGGAAAACAAACACTAGAAATATGAAGAAAACCGCATTAAATTTCCAGTGTGGTAGCAGAGAGTCTGTATTCCCACCACACTTCCTATAGGTTTGTTATTTCCATATATTTCTTTGCTGTAAGACACATCCAGCTAGCCAGAATCATTAGTATGTCATGCACAACAACCTTAAGAATCTCAGACATCAGTACTGATAAAACACCCACCATGCAATAAATTTGTCAGTTAGCAAGATGGCGATCAAGAGGAGAGAACTCATGTTTTGCAGGTACCACAGAACATTTAGACTTACTGTCCTTTTGGTGCCACCGCACTGCATGCAAGTAGGACCCACAGTAGTGAAAGAGGAACTCGTGCTCTGACTTTTGAGCTCTTCCTTGCAGTAAAGGCACCAGGTTTTGTCCATCAATCACCCTAGTGTAATGGGGAGAAGCATATTCAGGCAGGGGCAAACCTGACAGCGAACTGCGTATTTATCACTACCTTTGCATTGGCTGCACCAGTGCTTGAGATACCATACAGAATAATTTGGTCATAGATTTAGAGCAGCCAGCAGGCTGCCAAAACAATATTTAAATCCCCAGATAATTTTTTTTTTTTTTTAATAGCTTGGTCAACTCATTCCATTTAGCAATATGTAAACAATATTTTAGGCTTGGTCTAGCAGAAAAAAGTAATTTATTCAGGAAATCAATACCAATCTCATATTTATTTACATTTAGTAATTTTCAAAGGAGCTTAAAGAAATCTGCTGAGCAAGGGTGGTTTTAATGATTTTAGGAGGTATTTGTAGGCATCGATAAGTCAGTACCAAAACAACCTCAGCCACCAATTCTTTTCTGAATGAGGCTGAACCTGGGTTTGAAACTAGCATCTGGTCTTTGGCAGGAACAACTCCTCTGGCCAAGAGCACACCTGTGGGCATATCTGGGAGAGTTTGCTCATTCGTTTAAAATCTCAGGCCAGGTTTGAGGCTAAGAAGTATTTGTGGGATCTCCAAAGATGATAAGAAACACAGTAAATTATTAGTAGTTAGCCCTTTTATCAATCTCTTCTGTTGAAAACATCTCTATACCTGTCCTGTGGCAATATTCCTCCAGCCAGATGAACAACTGTGGGATAAATATCCATAAGACTCGTAGGTTCATCAATAACTGTGCCTGCAGGTAACATTCCTGGCCACCTAAATATTCCTGGCACACGGATCCCTCCTTCCCAGCCTCCCATGCCTTTTCCACCTGCAGTGAAATGAATCAACATATGGCAGTTCAGAGGCAAACATACACCTCTTCATTGGCTTGTTGCATTTGAATGTACAGAAAAAGATGCAGTAATACACAGATTTGACTCTCCATTTGCACTGGGCTTCACATACTTTAGAAGGCCTCAAAATGCAACTCATCCAAACTTAGAAAGATAGAGGGAGGCAATCTCTATTTTAACTTTGGCCGCAGGTGAGGGTAGGAATAATAAATCTACCTCTGAAAACCTATGTTCAGCAATAACAAAAGTGCTTCAACCTTCTGTTATCTTCCATTTCATGGGTTGCCTGCATTCACCTGTGTTATTGAGCAGCTTCCCAGCAAAAGAGAAGAGGAGGAACTGGAAATTGGCAGAATTCACAAGAGTGAAACAATAATTGATATGCTCTTTAAACCTACACAAGACTTACTAATTTGTATCCTATTTCAATAAACAGCTAAAAAAAATTCTTCTCTTTTTAGGCATGGATTCCCTTCAAAATATATGTCCTTATCATTTACATTTCCGTATGTCTTATGTCTTATGCACCCATTCCTTTTTTGAAAGCGAGATTTGGACCTGACTCTCCCAATGCTTAACGGAACATCTCTTAACTCAGAAGCAAAGAATCTGAACCTATGAAATCATACCACATACGCTTTACTTCAAATGGCAGGAAAATGTCTTTTCTCAGCTTGCTACTAACAGAAACTAACCTAATAAAGCATCCTGATGCTGGGTGCATGAAGACAATATTTACCGAACTCACAAAGAGGAAACCTGGTTTAATTCATCTATTCAGTACGGAAAAAAACATTGTCTTTGTTAGATCCCGCCAGCCTTATGAATCAGTCTTATCATCCACAAAGAGAAACTTTTTCTCAAGCAAAAGCAGGGAGTGAGACGGAGGACGAACAGACTAACTGAAAGCCCTTCCCTTTCATAAGGGCTAGCAACCTCCAATGCTCAGCAGCAGAGCATCCACCTCATGGGAGCCACTATTCCACGTCTTTGACCTCTGCTGTGCCCTGTGGAGCAGCTCAAGAAGGTTCTGAAATGGAAGAAGCCTGGTTTAGGAAAATAAAAACATCAAAAGTTTGGGCAAGAGGTAGATGGTTCATTGGTGATAACAGAGCCTAAGCCCTGACACATATTGTCACATGTTCATGACGTCACAGGATGAGGTGGACTGATGACAAAGGGCTGCTGGGGAGGGTGGGAGAAAATGCAATGAATGCATATTCTTTTGGCTTGAAAAAAGGCCACTGCACTGCTCAGCAGGTTGAAGAATGATTCACAGCAGAAAGGGACAAGCAGGAGGTAAAGAGTAAGATCCTCTTAGACCACCAAGGCCATTTGGATTTTGTGCCAATCACTGATTTTAGGTGGAATATAAAAGCATACGGGGAATAATAAATTGTCTCTGCAGGTCATGACATAATGTGTCCTTACTCTATTCTGTATTGATTAGCTGAGTAGCAGTGATTTCTGGAACGTAATGAGAAGGAGAAACAAGCAAATATGGAGACAGTCCTATTGTAGAGAGAAGGAGAGGGGGAGAGAGAGTTCAGTAAGGGAACTATCAAATTTTTTCCACTGCCTTTTACTTGAGAACACCGAATAATTTACAGGTATCAAGCTAGACAATACTTTCGTCAAGGAGACGTGTAATAATGCTTGCATTTTGCTGAAAGAAAAGATGACTTTAAGACACCTCTGTATGTCACCTATATTTCAAGATAAAAATGCAACTCATTCCAGCCTTGATATCTTTAGCCAGGCAAATTCATTATGTTTCTGATTCTAACGTTCATGTAAAGTCATAGTGTTTTTCCTACCTTTATAAATACCATTCCAGCCACCTAGCTGGGCAGATCCATCCTGAGCCTCCAAGTGTCCTCCATGATCGGAGGCAAAGTATGTGAATGTGTGGTTTTTCAAATCTTCTTTATCAAGCGAATCCAGAATTTTGCCTTAAATTTAAGAGGAGAGACAGCAGGGTTCCTTTTAACCGGTTAGAAAGATCAAGGCCCATTTATAATGTTTCAATAATAATAATCTTTTGCACCGCCCTGTAAGAAGTTTTTATAGCTTAGATTTCTGTAGGTATTTTGACCTTATTAGTTTTCCTGCTTTAAAATACACAGGTGTATGTGTCTCAAACAAACCCTTCATGAAGAATACTTACCCACCATCCAGTCCATTTCTTCTACATTGTCTCCATACAAACCATGATGGCTCTTCCCAAGAAATTTTGCTGTGGTAAAGAGTGGAGTGTGAACATGCAAAAAGGAAACAAAGAGGAGGAATGGTCCATGCCTGTTTCTTAAAAAAAAAAAAAACAAAAATAAAAATAATTTTTGTTGTGCATTTGGAAAAGTTTTAAAGGTTTCATATTCATTCATGCACAGACACACACATTGGGTCTAGACTATACCCACATTTAGTGCATGCCCATTGATCACAGTTGACAGTTTTCTTTTTGCATGAAATGTGGGCAAGAAAGATCCTTTTCAGCCCAGTTGCTTTCAAATTCCAATGTGTAAACAGCCATAGCATTTTCACAGTGCTTAAATGAATCTGATGCCTAACTTTGATGCCTTTTAATTAAATGTAAGTGGATACAGTCTCATATTTACTTTAATATTCATGTGGCTTTTCTAAGATGGCCACTTAAAATTTTCAGTATATTTGTTTTCACAAACTTTAAGAAAAGAATAGTTACTTTCCATGTTTTACAGAAAGACACTTGACACACAGAAATATTAGAGAAAGCTGTGCAAGCAGAACTTGAATCTAGAAAAGGAATGATCTTACTTGGCTTCCTTCTCACTCCATAAAAATAGATTTAAAGTGTTTTGAGATTTTCACATGAAATAATTTTGTGCATCACATGCTCTTTATCTAGCTGATTTTTAGCATTTATGAAAGAAAAGCACAAATGAAACTTGTAGAGTGAAGTGTAAAAATTAGCTGGTTAATCTTGGAGCAAATATAGTAATCGCAGATGACAGGGCATAGTGAAATGGTCATGTATCATTTGTTTAAAACCCATCTCATTTACTCTGACTTCCAATGTGAGACAGTGGCAATTAAAATTAAGTGCATTGGGTTTCTAAATAGAGACCTTGGATAGGAGTTTCAAAGCAGTTATCGTGACACAACCAGAGTTACTGGAGAAAAAGACTATGTTCCAAGTGCCCAGAACATCCTGGCCCCTTTAAAGAAAACTACAGACAATCATTTACCTTTTGATAAATGACACTGCCTCCTTCAGCATGAGGGAAGCAGTCCTCTCTAACCTCATTGGCTGTTCAGTGATATCGTGGTTCCTCATCAGGATACAGTTCCAATACTGCACAAAGCCGTAACTGGAGTACCAAGAAATGAAGAAAAGGCCGCCCACCAAAGTAAAACAGGCAATTATCTTCCAGCGGATGGAAATCAAACCAGTCAGTTTTCCAGCAGTGAGAGTGAGCACAGCAAGAGTAATTATCTGACTGTAAAGCCAAAGCTTAGCCTGAAGGGCTACATCCAGCTCTGGAGGTTTGTTTTCTTGACAGTTGTTTAGAAGTGTGAAAGGCATACCATAAAAGTAGTCAAACCCATGATTCAGAGGATGATGACAATGGTCACTGAAGAATTCACAGTTTACACCCTGATGCCACTTTCCTGAAGGTTTTAAAGCATGAAAGAAGTTAGAACATTAACGTAGACAACTCAAAAGGAGCCCAAGGTAGAACCATCAGCATCTGTTTGGGAATTAGGCGAGTCACTCCATTTTTCAAGAAAGTATTGATGCAGCACCCAGCACAAGGGGTGCTGGGTGAAACCAGTGCCCGATTGGGTGAATGCCATACTCCAATGGGCAATCCCCCAATGGACATGGGATAAACAGAGAAATTTGCAAAATGTTCAGCTGCTCAGCTAAGGGTCACATAAGAATGGGATTTCATTACCTTTCAACGAGGATCAGGGAATTAAGGTACTCCCTGACTGCTTTAATACATTCCCTTCCTAATTTTCAATTGTTTATTTGCAACTTCATTTTAACATAATGTTACAAATTTACTGGAAGATCCAGTAAACTTTTGGCCAATGTTAACAGATATCTTGATGATCAGACTCAGGAAGATGATTTCTTACGCATGTCCCAACTCCATCCAAAAAGGAGAAAAGGCTGTCAACCAGTCTTTTACGCTATCCCTGCCCAAAATAGAGCAAGTAGACAGAAGCTGTTGTCTGCTTAGAAAATGTGCTGGATCAAAGGACCCTGAGGTTTGCTGGGTTATGTGACTGCCAAGTAATTATAGACTCAGCCAGGAAGACTACAGTCCATTAGCTTGTGATTCAATGCAGCCACATCTATTTCTCGCATTTAGAGATGACAATGAATTTGGCACAGCTGGCCCCAAACCCCCTGGCTTTAAGGGACACAGTGCTTACCCTAGCTATCAATTTATGTGAAGAGATCCACTGCAGGAGTGCCTGCCGCTTGACAGTAACAAAAGCGAATGGAAGGGAAAAGAGAGACTTTGCTGGTTGATTTTAGAGGTATTTGGCAAAAGAATGATGAATCTTGAAACTGTTGAGGTCTGGCCAGAATCACAGACAGGAAGGTGCTCTGGGGCAGTGTTTCCCTGACACCTTTGCATTTTGGCTTCATCTGAGGAAACAGCCATCGTATCATGCCTCTTTGGGACCTTAGAACCTCATCTCACAGATGAGGTTCACTTGTGCTTCATCTTCTCCTCTGTGGGTACAAACTTTGTTCCTTTCTTTCCCTATACCTCTTTTGTTTCTCTGCCTCCTAAAGGCAGATGAAATACTAAAGATATTGTTTTGTTTGGAAAAAATTCTACATTAACAACACTCTCGCCGTGGACAAACCTTTAAAACCTTTGGCCAAGTAAAATAAATGCTCACCCATTGTAATCATGAGACAGTTTTTAATTCTTCCTGTTTCAGGTGCCCTGTACAGGCATTAGCATTGTCTTAAAACTCTTTAGACTGCAGTAGTTTTAGTCATCTTGCAAATAAGAGGGTTTTTCCCACTCAACCTCTGGAGGGAGTTCACATCTGTGACTAAATTCTCTCCTTATAACTAGTTCATTCTTCAAGGTCACACTAAAACATTTCCCCTTACCTATCAGTCCGGTGGTATAGCCTTGTTGCTGGAGCAGCCTGGCAAAAGTCGTTTCATTAGCAGGGAGCCCTCCTGACCCGGCATTCCACTGCAGTGCTCGATACCTGTTGCTGGACGCCATCCCTGACAGAAACATCTCCGGTCATTCCTGCAGGCCTTTTGCTCTCTGCCAGCAGAGGCTGGGCTGCTCCTGCCTGCTGCCGCATCGGGAGCTCAACCTGAAGCCAGCAAAGTTCCTCACAAGATGTAAAACTGAGCACACCTGGTAGGCAGTCACATCAGCGTGTCTAAGTACTTCAGGTACTCAAGAGTTATATTTCAAAACAATTACTCCCTGGCACCAGTTTTACAAAACTGAAATAAAACACTGGTAACAGTATATAGTAGGTTTTATTTTCTGCCTTTCTGAGTAACTGTGGTAACTTAGTCTCTCTGCTCTTCATCTAAAATGAGAAATAACAGTTGCATTTCCCTACCTCCAAGGGATGTTGTATCATGTTAGGTGAGATACAGTTCACCCAACACACACCAATTTAGCACTTAGCTCTCAAAGTACGCATCTAATTTTCCTGTATAGCACCCAGTGAGAGCTGGATATCTATGAAGCCCTCCATAAGGCACCTTAGGTAGGTGGGGAATGGATGCAACGTTTAATTTTTCATTGGAGTCTTGTGACTTTCTGCACTTCGTTGGCAATGAACTCGCCCATTTCTCTTGGAAGCCCTGTTTCAAGCCCTTACCTCTAACCATCACCGTATCAAAAGGAATTCCATCAGTTTGCCTTAGGCTGCATTGTAGTAAGGAAATGATAGATATTACTGCTGTTGGCATTTCTCCATACCTATATATTTTCATCATACAGAGCTCCTGCATCCCATAAAGTCAGGCTAAAGATCTGTCAGCTGGTGAGGCAGCGGTTCCCATTCAGAAGTTACTTATAGAGAGTTTGAGCCTCTAGCAGTGTATCTTCTATCTCAGGTTGAGGAAGTAGCTGAATTCTCCTGATCCAATACTTATCGGCTATTGTAGTACCTTAGCACCACACACAGAAATTTGTAATTCAAAATGGGCCCAACCTGATCTAATGGGGTATCTGCCAGTGAGAAAAGCTGCTCTGCTCGGAGTGCAAAGCGGAGCTGCAGCAATGTGCTGAGTAAGTTTCACTCCTTCTCTTGCCAGGCGGTCAATGTTCGGTGTCCTAAAAAACAGTTTCAAGTTTAATAGAAGCAAGGTAATCTGAAACTTATTTAATAAATTGCCAAGAAGAACTAGAGCTTTTCAACAGTTCCTTCAAAACAACAACAAAAAAATCTCTTCTTTACATACTCTGGGACTGATACAGTAATAAGTTTGATACTGCAGGTGAAATGGGTTGTAGCCACTGGAGCATCCATGGTCAGGACACAGCCATAGAGTGCATTTGGCAACACTGAAAAAAACCCTAGGTATTCTTGGTACTGTTTAGTTTGAAAATAAAACTGAGATGGAAAGACCTATCTAAGAAAGGCTGATATTTTTCTATTCCATTACTTCCAAAAGATCACTTCTGCCAGCACATTTGGACCCTAAATTTCAGAGTTCATGGAGCCAGAGAATCTCCTGTAGCATCTGGAGCTCTTGGAACAAAGACTTTCTGATCCACATTTTTAACATATGCTATTTATTTCATAATACAGTGATATCTTTACATAGTTACATTTATATGGAAGCCTAGCTCTCCCAGAAGAGTGGACATCACCACCACGAAGAGTAAAAGAGACATCCCCAATGTTGTCACCATGAGCAGAGGAGGACAACAGAGTTCCCATTTCTCTGCACAACCCCACCAACATCACATCAGGGAGATGCACCCCGAGCATGCCAACAAAATGCCTTTGCTCCACTTGGAGGACGTGGGTTGAGGCTTCTAAAATGTGGCCCCCGTGCCCATTCAGTTCTGCTTTGACTTTTTAGTTCTGAAGGAATGTAATCACTAGTTTTGAAGGCACATAATCACATAATAAATTATGTGGGTCAGTCCACATAAGTCTGGATCAGAGTGTTTTGGAGGTGATGGTAAGCAAGTAGATGAGGGATTCTGGAAAAGCACTGGTTGGACAGAATAAGTGCGTTAACTACGCACGAAAAGGAACAAAGAAATTAATGCATGGGAAGGAGAGAAAACTAACTGTAATACTAAAACAAGTGACTGGAGAGTTAGCACATGGAGGAGGGGGTGGGAGGAATTCCCAGAAAGAACTTAAAAAACAACATGAAAAACGGTATTTTTTTCTTTCACTGCACACTGTTTACTTAGGCCCCAAGCCTATGTGCATATAGAAGTACTTAAATATACAATTACTAGAGCATTGGATTAAGAGATTAAGAACATTTCTTATTTTGTAATTAGGCTTAATGACCCAGGATAGGTGTTCTATAGTGTTAAATGTATTGTACTCAGAGATCTTTTACCTTATGGTTTTGTTCCCATAACAACCTAGATCTCCAATGCCAAGGTCATCAGCCAGAAACAGAAGTATGTTTGGTTTAGAGTCCATAGCTGCACTCAAGCCAAAAGTGTTCCAGAATAAACATGAAGTCAGTGCTGTTAGGAGGTATCTCCTGAAACACAACAAAATAACTTTTTTACATGAGTGATTTGTAAGGGTTGGAGAGCAATGGGAGCCTTCTGGCAGCAGATCTGAAGCATGAAACTTCATTTCCTAGACCCACTTTCAGTGGGAAGAAGGACAGAGGTTTACTCGTTCCATTTTTTCCATCCCTACTGGCTAGATCACTCTAATCAGAGAGGCTGCAGTAGCCTTTCTACAGCCCAAGAAGCAAGGACATAAATGAAGGCTGTCATCTCATTCATTTGGCCCAGGAATTTTCATCTTGAATCAGTTGCATAGATTTCAAAATGTATCAAAAACTTCAAATAGCCAAGAAAAAATAGTGTTTCTAAATTTCATAAATTCTGTGAAAAATCAGATTATGTTCCAAAGTCACTCTGGCATTTTCTGAATATCTTGTCTCCAGTGAATAAAGCAGTTTTAATTATATTTGGAAGTGGAAAAACATAAACAAACTCTCCCCTCCAACTCAAGAACACTGGAACTTGAAGCAGTCTCCTCTACTGCCATTCCAAGATGCCAACCAGACCGCATAACAGCATCAACTATATTTAATATCTGCGGAAAACAGAATTTACATTTTTACACATACATACCACACTAGAACATTTGAAGCTATGTGTTCCTCCAATTTTATAGTTTAGTAGTTTTTTTTCAAGATCTGATTGCCTGTGCCTATGGTTTCTAACCCGTTCTCAGAAGATCATTGTCAGTAAAGCTGTGGGAGCTCAACTACGGTGTAAATCCATATTAAGTCTTGTAAACAAGTTATATAAATAGCGGCCTGTATTTTCCTAATGTTTTGCACTTACCTGATTCATTAAGCAGATGTTGTAAAATCACTTAGTAATACTAGCTGCCAAATGATTTTTAGGACCATCTTAACTACATACTTATTTAATGCCTTCATGTTTTTAAACAACGAGATCTGTCTCCCAAGTGGAAGTCTCTGGCTATGCCTTTAGCACTACCATTTCCAGAAATAGCTTTTTAGGTAATTCTGAAAAGGTTGCTATATAGACATATGCATGTTTTATGTTCTATTTCCTTTCAACCCTATTGCTTTCAAGATTTATCGGTGTTTAGTAACTAAACAATTCTTGCACTCTTCCTGCACGTATTGCTGAAAGATGATCACTTTGAGCTGTAAACATGGTTATTTTATAATGTACACTCATGCTACATAACAACTTAGGGATTGAACCTGGAACTATAAGCAGTACATTACCTGAGATGGAATTTGTCCTTGTCCCTATCTTAATCCACAAGCAGGATTAGCACAGTGATCGGCAAATATCCAGCACTTAACACCATGAGAAAACAAAGTACTAGGGTGGGGCTGTAGACATTGGTAAAAGCAGATTCATTATTTGCCCTCTTTTTTTTTTTTTTCCTTTTCCTTTT
>VZTL01039642.1:35500-51884 GCA_013400535.1 Scopus umbretta
GTAATATAACAGAAGAACTTGGGGAGAACTACTCTTGTCCCCAGCGTGGGAAGAAGAATGCCTGAGTGGCTAAAATGGGCTGTTGGGGGCTACTTAACTCCAAGGTCCTTTAGAGAGCTTCCCCCTGCAGCTCTAACTGAATGTATTAGTGTTCTGAAAGGATTCATTATACCAGTATAACGCCCTGTAACTCTTTGGAGATACGACATTGGCAGATAGAAAATTCTCCTTTCCTTAAGAGGAGTAACCCAATTATAGAGATGGAAATTGCCCACAGTGCTTCTAAAGCAAGGTTTCACCACAACTCTGTAAATCACTGTTGTAACTTTCTAGTAGAATTTACAAAAAACCCCAACTGGAACTTTGCTCTTGGATGATTAAATCCCTTTAGCCACTGGTTACTTATTTACAACTGGGGAGCTCACAGTCAAGTTTACAGAAAGCCCTGTGTGTTGTGTTTGCCTGTGAGAGGTGATGGTTACTTGTTCATTCAAAAGCATGGTTTTGTATACAAGATCTCCACAACAAAACTGCAGATCCTGAAATGATTTGCAGGAGCTTTCTCAGTCTGTTGCTGCGGCCCCATGTCCTGCAGAATTAGTACATACTGCAGTGATAACTCTGTCCAGGTGAAAAATCAATGCAGCATTAGGTTTTAAGACTATAGATCAATAGAAAAGATCTATAAAAGGCTATAAAATTTGGTGCCTGTACTTGCCTTACAATTATTTTCTAAGGTGGTACTGCTGTGCTTAGTGCATACTTAGAGAATTACAGCATTATGAGATTATAGCATCCTTCTCTTCAAGAAATCAGCTCTTCCCTCAAGATTCCACAGGGAAGTTATACCTGTGTAAGAGCCTGGCACCTTAGACTGCTTCTCTGAGGGCTTGTACAAAGGGAAAGACAACTTTAGAACAGCGTGGGGTGCACAGTCAGGGAGGAATTAAAAAAAAAGGGGGGGGAGGAGGGTGGGAGAGAACATGGAAGAGAACAGCAAAGACTTAAAGCAAACAAAGTATCAGGAAAAGTGATTCATTTGAACCCAGGGTTGCTTGGGAAAAAAAGGTGGGTCAATTCAAACAATGCAATTTTAATTCTGCAAGCTAGAAACAAATACATGCAGGGAGGAGCCAGAAATCTGTTCACCTGAATAGAAGGGCAGCAATGGCTGTGCAAGGTGGCAGTGCAATCATCTCCTGGTAGGCAGTGATCCTGAAAATAAACTTATAGTAAGCAACAAATTGAGCACAGTCACCAGAGTGATGATGGAGGAAAAAAAAGAACCCAATCAATCGTTACATCTCTTTACAAAAGAGGGATTAGTGAAAATATTTCACCTCAGAGACACGAGTACTGATGGGATCAAACTGCGTACTGACCAAAAGCGGACTATTTTCAAAGTGAAGTTTGAGAACTGGAGAGGGGGCAGAAAACCACATATAAATGATTCAAGAGTGTGAAAAGGTGTTTTATTTTGAGAGAACAAGAGCTCAGTCAAGAATGAGACAGTAAAAGATTAGTTAGTGTATAAATTCATGGCGAGAAAACACAGGTCTTCAAAAGCTCATCAATTTTGCTGAGACAGAGACAGTATTTGGAAGGTGAAGTCAGACAAATAGAGCATGCATTTTCTGCATGCAAGGCAATTTATTATTCAATCATGTTTCCAAGTAGAGTTCAGTAGAATCATGACTGTGTACCTTAAGTGGAAGAAAGAAAAGTATTGTAAAGAAACACAAGTTATGGGACTCCCTATAATGGGCAGTCAGCTGAAATTTAACAGTTCAGAGTAAACATGATCAGAGCAACAATCTGATATAAACTCCACAGTATTTTCCTCTGCAGCCACTTCATGAGACATTTTTTTCTAAGCTACCTAAAGGAGCTCAGTTAAAGCTAATTTTAAGACTCTTACCTAAAGAGTTCAAATAACCTGAAGAAAATGGCCCTCGACTTGAAGAATCTTCTTTTCATCAAACCATTCCTTTTTTATTTCAAGATTGCGTTTAGTTCTCACACTAATGAGCCTGCCCACTATATAAATTCTGGTTCATATAATCCCAAAGTAATCTTAAAATACTAATTCTACAGATTGATTAATCTTTGCACAGACAACAGGGACTCTGAATACTAAGTTATTCTCAACAGAAGTCTCCCCAGACAAAGAATCACTACAGGCAACTGTGGGTTTAGTATGCATGGTTTGGTAGGCATGGTGGTGTTGGGTTGATGGTTGGACTAGATGATCTCAGAGGTCTTTTCCAACCTTAACGATTCTGTGATTTCCCAGAGTCTAACAGAGCTGGTTATTTTCAAGCTGATTGCAAGTACAGTCTTGCAATTTATCACTGCTGTTAGTACTTAATTTCAACTGAAGGGTTCTCAAATGTCATTATTAACTAAAAACATTATGACTCCATTTAAACCCAGAAGTGCACAGCATCAGTTATTCAGTCTAGTACCTCCACATAAAAAGTCATAGGACTCGATAATAATTCAGTCTAAACATTTCTACAAAACGAGGCCAAATCCTGCAGAGCCATGAACAGCAGAAACTGTCCAGTACAACTTTGCGTGGACATATCCCCTTTAGATAAACCATTTTAATTGTCTGTAAACCTTATGTGAAACTTGCCATCTTCTGCAGCTGATACTACATGTGACGGCCCTACCACTTCTTTCTCCAAATTTGTGAGCCATTCACGAAGGCTTAATCAACTTACAATGCAATTCATTCAGCCTGCCAGGAATGCCACAAAGCCTGCAGCAGCCTCAACAGTCACTTGAAGAGATTTAGCAAAAGAAGCTTTTGCTTGGTTAAGCGGCTGAATTAGGTGGACCTAACTCGAATGGACTTGTAACAACTCCAAGTCACCTTACATAGTTTTTTCTAGGCAGCTGCCTTGTGCAGACCCCATTTTTTTTTTCAGCTCTGCTTTACAGAAAGCAAGCTGCAAGCCTGAAACTGCTAAAAAATTAGTCCTTCTTCCCCCAGTGCAGCTTGGCTCCAGGCAGTGCCCCCATCCTCCAAATATTTTGCTTGTTGAATATATTCCCAGATTAGTCTATCCTTCTTGAAGTTCTACAGAGAAGAAAAAAGACAAACCTTTGCTTCAAAAAT
The DNA here is from genome assembly GCA_013400535.1 of Scopus umbretta. Classification (NCBI taxonomy): domain Eukaryota; kingdom Metazoa; phylum Chordata; class Aves; order Pelecaniformes; family Scopidae; genus Scopus; species Scopus umbretta. The sequence goes on from VZTL01039642.1 coordinate 38,625, forward strand.
ATCTGCCCGTGGCCAAAATACTTATTGAAGCCAGGCATACCTCATGTTTCACCCTCATCCCCAGAAGACTGGCAACACCACCACTTGCTCTGTGAATCTGCCAGAATTGAAAGGAACTGCTCATTCTTAAGAAATGTTGCGATACAGCTCCAACAGAAAAGTTTGGAATAAGCTCCTGTCAATTAAGCTAAAAGTCAGTATTTGGACACATCAAAAGAATTTGCTGTCTTGTTTTCTTTGTCTAACTTTAGATACTGAAAAAAATTATTTGCACGCTGATGCAAAACCAAAACAAAACCCCAAGCTCTTTACCGCTTATTTAAATATAACAAAAGTGAATCATAAGTATTAGGACAAACATTTTCAAGTAACATGTGGAGGTATGTTGCCGCTTAGCTGCTAGACAAAAGTAAACACTTGTTTTGTGCCTTCTATAAAAACATACTACACAACAGGTTAAACATATTCAATAGTATGTTAGAATGTAATTAAAAATGCTAACTTCAGCTTTCATTATGGCTCTGGAAGAAACACATGCAAAATACCACATGTAACATGCTGTTCCACCTTGTTGTCCCTTTCCTCCCTCTCTCCCATAGCTTCTAGGCATCCAGATGTCCAGGAAGGGAGAGGTGACAAGTGGCAAGCAAGTGAAAGAAAGATGAAAAAGCTCCCAACTGGTGTGAACATAGTTACTTGCTCTGTGCTTGCAGCTGGTGAGCCAGAAACAGGTGCTGTTCATCAACCATAAAACAAGGGATGACCTTGCAAGAAAGGTAGGAGCCAGAAATCAAGAGACACTCAGTGGTCTGTCTTTTTTCCTGTGTTCTGCACCCTCAGAGAATCAACTGCAACAGTGCTCACGGGGGGGGATACAGTTCTTACTGTCCAGGATAATATCAATAGTTGTCATCTGTTACCATGATTATAGCATTGTATTACCACTTAGCGTTGTGCATTGTCAGTAACCAAAACTCCTGTGGCAAGCAACCCAAATTTTTTAGTTTATTATGGCTACCCTGTTCTGGCCTTGCTGCTGCACAGCAGCACCCTGCCTTCGGAGCAACAGCGGAAAGGGATGGTCTGGCCCTAGGCTTTAAATTAGCTCATGCATTTTCACATCATGATTAGCACTCCTTGCTCTAAATGATCTAATTGTGCCTTCGGGCTTCAAACTACTCAGCTAGGAACACGCAGCTTTCCTTACAGCCGGGCCAGGAGCAACGCACGAGGGTGCAAAATTTGAGACAGAAACAGGGCAGACAAGCGAGAGGAAAAAGAGGGGCAACTAGGAGCATGAAGATCATATGGAAGCAATCCAGAGGCAAATTATACTTTCTGTATGCCACTGTAAAGCTACAGTAACTCTAGCAATAATAACAGTAAAAGCAGAATACCTGCCATTCAGCACCTAACCCTCCAAAAACTAGAGTTCGCTTTGAAACGCTGAAGAAGGAAGGAAAACAGAGATTGTTAATTATTGTAACCCCCCTCCTCCCCCCATACACACGCTCTAACCCCGCTCACACGTTGTTTTTTGCTATTTATGATCTGGTGGATCAGCTTGGCTGGAAGGCGGAGGCCGGGCTGCTCTCTCAGCCGGAGGGTAGCAGAAGAAGATGTGAGCAAGAGCAGAGGCAGGACGCCGTCTACGGCAAGCACAGCTCTGCGGGGCAGAGTTCACTGTTTCAGCACAGCTTTCCAAAAACACCTGGTGGGAAGTGGGCTGGATGCCACCGGGGGAAAGTGCTGGCCCCTGGCCCCGAGTCCTGCCGGTACTGGGGCTCCACCACCAGGTATCGGTGCTCCACGGTGGGCAATGGCACATTCAAGCCTCACTTGGAAGACATGTCAGCTTTGTGTAAGGGAGAGAGGAAAAAGTCCTCCCTGAGGGAAAAAGCAAGGTTGTTTTTTTTTTTTAATTTGTTACTATTATGTATTTATTTTAATAAAAAATCTGATCTTTTACTTACTCCATGCTTGCTCGCTCACTGCAGGAGCTTTGTTCTCGCTTTCCCCTTTGTCTCAGGCTTTCTGATCTTTGCTTCTAAAGAGGGGTTTTCAAAAGCACGCCTCGTATATTCATATCAGAGTAATTGGTGGGTGTTGGTCGCCTTTAAAAATCTGGTCAAAGGCATTTCATCCCTCCTGCCGCGGGGGAGGGCTTCCCTGCCGGCTCCTGGTAACAAGTGCTGAATAAGGAAGAACTGTTTTAAAGTAGAAGCTGGAAATACAGTTCCTGTAACAGCCAAGGCCAAGGAAAAGAGCTTTAGTGGTAATTGAGTGGAAGATTATATATCATGGGCAGTGAGACAGTAGGCTACACCCTGCCGTGGGGAGAACTACCCTAAGGATGGAAGCAGGGTAGCCATGGCTAATGCAGAGGGTCAGGCAGCTAGCCCCTTTGAGATCAAAGAAAACCAATCATCATAGTGGCACATTGGTGAATGCATACCAACTCTGGCAGGCTGGCTAATTGCCCATTATGTTATCACAGGTCCTCTGTCTGCGAGCCAGCGCTGTGCCAGCGCCAATACTCATACGGTTGCACACTCTGACTCGCCATGCAACTTTGCATGCCCATGGGGGCAACCGGATACTGGCTACATGTGCTTATGGTTTAAAAAGAGGGTACAAACATGTGTCCTGGTTTCAGCTGAATTCAGAGTTAATTTTCTTCCTAGTAGCTATAGTGCTGTGTTTTGGATTTACGATGAGAACAATGCTGATTACACACTGATGGTTTAGTTGTTGCTGAGCAGTGCTTACACTAGACAAGGACTTTTCAGCTTCCCGTGCTCTGCGAGGGGCACAAGAGGCTGGGAGGGGGCACAGCCAGGACAGCTGACCCAAACTGGCCCAAGGGCTATTCCATACCATACGGCATCACGCTCAGTATAGAAACTGGGGGGAGTTGGCCAGGGAGCGATCACTGCTCAGGGCCTGGCTGGGCATCAGTCAGTGGGTGGTGAGCAATTGCACTGTGCATCACTTGTTTTGTATATTCTTTTATCATTACTATTATTATTATTTTCTCTTTCTCTGCTGTCCTATTAAACTGCCTTTATCTCAGCCCACGGTTTTTAGTTTTTTTCCCAGTTATCTCCTCCATCCCCGGGGGGAGGGTGAGCAAGTGGCTGTGTGGTGCTTGGTTGCCAATTGGAGTTAAACCACAACAACGTGTCATGCTGTAATCCACTAAACAAAGGCTTCATTCAAAGAAAGACAGAAACAAGGATAGAGAGTCTTGGTGTAGACATATTAATGCTCAGAGGCCAAAATAAATATTAATACAAAACACCATTGCAAGGCGGAGAAAACAATCAGAACTTATTAACTAGACCTTGATAAATACAATACACGAATACAATGAGATTCATAACATCATTAGCAGGTGCAGTGCATGAGACTGAAGGGACTTAAACTTTTATCTAGACATAGCAGTAACAATTGCACCATTTTCCTCAAGAACCAAGAACTGCCCAAAGAAGTAATTGGTAGAAGTAATTGAAGCTGGGAGAAGCTCATGGAGTAGGGCAACGAAACGAGAGTGCAAGGAAGGAGCCTTCAGATCAAATTAGGACAAGGACACTCCCTGAGAAGGATACTTGCATGCGTCAAGGAGCAGATGTTAAAGTAAAGCTTCAGAAATGCTAAAAAGAAAGAGATTTTTTTTGAGGGACTTGGAAAGAACTAGGTGGAAATGGTACAACTCAGGAAGCAACAGAAATTTTCAGGCTTACAAACCAAGACTGAAGGAAAGAATCCACTGTGCAAAGACATGGTGAAGAAAGTAGGCATCTAGTTTTGGCCCTTTTACTCTAGCGCAGATCTGATCACACCACTCCCAACTCTCACATCTGTGGAAATCTCACTCCATCCAGCCAGAAAGGCTCTTCCATCTTGTCTCTCTGACCACCTGCAATAATCAGAAGCAGGGTAAGGTAATGTGATGTTTTTAAAACCCTCCTTTTCAACAGCATCTTCAGTTTGGCCTCCAGAGAAAGACTGAAATTTGGTGAAATAAAGCAAATTCAGTATCTCCTGATTATGAATTTTTTTTCCATTTCTCAATTTTTTCATATAGATCGAATGTGATTTTTAAAAAATACTTGCCATTTTAACACATTCATTTTGTGAATATTTTAGTTTGTGTTTTTGTTGATTTAACCAGTTTTAGTTAGCTTACATTATACATATCTGTTCTTTTTTTCCCCCTACAGAACTGAAAATTGCATTTTTTTAAACTCAGATACATTTTTCTATTTGGCTTTTTTTTCCTCCAGTGTTATTCATCATATTTTTATAGGTTATTTTGGCATTTTTTGTCAAAATATGGCAATTATTTTATTAATTTTACAGTTATTAGAATAACAAATCAGTCTCTGCTCTTCAGCAGATCTGTCTTGGTTTTTCAGCTACAATTACAGGTGCTGTGATAGCATTTCTTGACATGTGACTGGAAGACAAAGGAGAAAAGTTTAAAACTTCAGAGACATGAGTGATTTGCATAGCAGATAAGACTCCCTGGATTCTGATTCCTTGCAGAAATCGGTGGGATTTGTTACTATGGCATCTGCCCTAAGCAGTACTGCCAGAAGTGGGAAGACTGGAAGTTACGATGAATCCTTCCTGCTGGGAAGTGCTGGGCAGAGAATAGAAGAAGCCTCCCTGTAGCTCTTATGTGGGTCAGAAGCTCAAGTCGAATACAGTCAGATGCGACTAATTTGGTGGGCCCGTGGCTGAAGTGAGCATGAAATACTTGCCATAGGATGTGCTGTTCTGGGAGGCCAATCTGCTCCTGTCTTTGGCTGCAATCCCTTAAAAAGTTTTGGTCTCCTGAGCAAAAATAAATTTATTTATTTAAGTGTAGTCTGGAAATTTTTTTTCCAAGATGTGCAAGTTTTCAAAAATTTTCAGTGCCTGAGAAGAGCACTGGGAAATTCAGGGTAACCTTATCTTTTTGGAATGAAGATATAATATTGTCATTACTATAGAGTCAATCTTACTTTTGAAATCTTGGCTTAAGACAATTAACTTATTGATCATTCATTTTGCAGACATTCAAAGAGAGAAGCAAAAATGCCCCAGCAACAAACGTGTATTTGCAGGGAAACATACTTTAACTTTCAGTAGGTGATGCTGCCTCCCTCAAGATGGGAAACGAAGTCCTTTCCATCATCACTGGTTGTGCTGTAATTTCATGGGCTCTCATCATAACCCTGTTCCCATGTTTTACAAATAAATAATAAGAAGTAGGTGGCAAGGAACAAGAGATCAAACCCAGCAAGGAAGATGACGGTTTTCCAACTGATTGAATTCAAGCCAGGAAGTCATGCAAAGGCAAAAGTGAGTGTAATGAGGCCAATCATCTGATTATAAAGCCAGAGCTTCACACTGAAGGTTCTCATCAGTCCCGGAGGCTAGGTTACCTAACAGCTATTTGCTAAGCTAAAAGGCAGTCCATAAAAATAAGCAAACCCATCATTTAAAGGGTGATGACATTGGTCTCTGTGGATTCACAGTAAGCACCTTGGTAGTGGCTTCCTGAACATATGAATGTTTTTAAATGTCAAGCAACAATATTGAAAATCAAGTTTTCTATCTTAGGAACTGCTAACCCTTAACGTTACTGTTCCTTTCCTTGGTAAAGTTCTACAGAAGTTGGAGGACCTCCGCATCGCCCTGCAACATAGATCACACACAAGAAAGAGGTATAAACCAGGACCTTGAACTCCTAGGCAAAACAGAATATCTCTGGCTTTTTTAAAAATTCTGCCAGCTTTAAGAAGTAGAAAAAAAATAATGTAGCAAGCTAATGATAAAATACCATTCTCTTTTTACCCCTGTTGTCTAGAAATAGATTATGAGGTTTCATGGAGCGAATGAATGTAAGTAACTGTTTTAAATAGTTTATTAATTGTAGCAATGATTAATAAGAAATAAATGAACTGCCTAATGGCAGAAAGTCAATTCTGTAGCTAGCTTGTATTTGAGTTTTGGAAGTATCCCAGCCTTCTGCTGAGGCTAGTAAAATCCTTTATGAGAAAAAAACCAAAAACCCCAAAACATTACTGTGAAGGGTGCTGAAGTGTACAAGGAAAAACACTGAAGCACCAATGAGAAAACAATGCTAACTGAGGTCAAATCCTGAAAAGCAGGACAGTAAGTGTTTGCTCTTTATATCATTTTACTGGTAATTTACTCAGGGATATTTTTTTAATTGCTATTTTTAGAGAGGATAAAAATGCTTAGTTAAAAAATACTATGTTATGATGTGACACTTAATGGAAATTATGAGGCAACTTTGTGTCTATTCCAATTTCACGGTACAAACAGATGCTGTGTGAGTATTTTTTCTTATAATCCTGATTTTGATGTTTCCAGGTACTGCCATTGATTGCTAATATTTTGCTTTGCCCCTGAGATGCTATTTGACAGAAACTGTCAGTCTTGCTTGAGATAGTGCTCAAGCGTAGACTTCACAGATACCAACTTGTGTATTTGGGTACGAAATTATTAATCTGTGGGGCCAGCCAGATTCTCAAAATGTTGCACCATGGTCTCCACAGAAGAACACTTAGCTTGAAATACTGAAAACTATATGATCTTGGTGATTACATGCTGAAGTCAAGCTGAAGTATTTGACCAATGTGTGTCCAAGAGAGTTCAAAACCAGCTTAAAAATATTCCTGTTATTCTAACGGAATAAAAGAAGATTAAATACAACTTAAAAAACCAGAAATGTAGTAATGCTTTTCTTCTTCTTTAAGCTTCAAAGATCTCCTTTTCAGTAAAACAGACAAATATTTTATGATTAATTTTTAAATGAAGAGAGATCATTAGATTTTCAATAGCTTCATTTGCATGCTCAAATATTGCTTGCTACTGTGTTTGAAAACATTTTTAGTATCCAAATTTAGATTTTAGGGGTTTTGTAAGACGTTCTTGAAATCCACTCTTGAACACTGTCTACATCGTCTTAGGCTATGACCAGTATAAATGCAACTCGATGAAAACTGTATTGTGACTAAGCAGTAAAAATCAGTCTTAGCAAATGATTTGCACTGAAATAATAGTGCATCAATCACATGGAAAAAAAGAAATGTGGACAAACTGATTAGTATTTGACAGTTAAGATGTTTCCGAATCCTGCTACTGTACTAATGTCCTGTAACTTCTGAAGAACATTCCAGTGGTATTTCTCTTCCTGAAAGGCTAAATCTACAAATGGTGTAATTTGGTATAGTTACATAGATTTAATTCTGTATATCTAACCTGAGGGTATCTTTTAAAAACTGAACTTATGCATGCGTGTTTATGCAAGAATACTAAATGAGATAGGTCTTTCATTCAACAGCAGTGAGGTATTAGCAAATAAGGTATTTTAAGAAGTAAACAAAAGGTCTGGTGGCAGAAAACACTGGCCAGCTCCCTGGCTATCCCTGGCATCTTCAGCTGATGTCAGTGGGACCTTTCAGTATGGGAGTGGTGGGAAGTATCTGCTTCACTCCTCCAAGAATGTACACATTGAAACCATTGCATTACCAGGCACTAGGCAGCTTCTGTTAGAAGTGTGTATAGTTATCTGTTTTTCAGAGCTTTCTGAGGATTTCAGTTTGACAGGATAGCTTTTCTTGAAAGAAGGAATCTCAGAAAATAATATAGTAGTCAAACTGATGGCTATTTTATGGGATGAACAAAATCTGATACCCAGCTAACAAAAATGGGTCTGCAAGCCAACCGTCCTGCCTCTAATTCTGCCTGAAGGAAACGAGCGTGAGTCTGAGTGGGTTAGTTTGGTGGCCTCTAGGGCCAAGTGATTTCATATTTCTGAATATGAGTAATCCGTTACAGGAAAAAATATCCAATTTTTTTCACATTTCAGTCTTTGTTTGTATTTTTGAAGTCTCTGCACATCAGCAGAGACTACATGTCTTCAACACATAAGATGTCTGGCCTTCACTTGCTGTGACTGACTGTGCCAGCAGGACAGCAATTAATCCTCTCTTCCTTCATGACTCACCGTTGTGTCTCCTTCAGAGGGAGAACAGGAGCCCACCACAAGGGACACAAGGAGTTTCCTAGAGCTGGAACAAGAGCAAGAGCTTTAGTGCCTTGTTGGTGATTCCTTGAAAACTAGTCAGATGCAGGGCCTGGCCCCAGTTTTGTGAAGAGTTTGAGGGAAATAAATGAGGAAAGGAGAGGCAACACAGACCAGGCTGGGGACGCATGGTCTCTCAGTTAGTTCTCAGATATGGAAGTGGAATGCACATTTTTTGCTACTTAGTCAACCTTTTACCAGCCCCAATGTAAGTGTTTCACCTAGAGTATAATTAATGTTTTTTTTCCTCCTTCTTTTCATGTGACTGTTTCATTCTGGCACCAATTTTGCTGATGCACTTTGCAAAGCTTCTAAGGGTCTTTGCTCCAAGGACCTGTAATCCAGGGTTGTTAATGGCAAATCTAGGGTTACTGAGAATGAAAGCAACCTTGAGCAGCGTAGAACTTGGGAGCAGTAGTATTCACTGGTGGTGTTTCTATCTAATGAAAATATGCTAGTTTATAGAAGACATATGATGCCTTGTCTTGCCCTGTTATGACATGATGGATGGTTTGACTCAGAGAAGCAAGGTGTTGTGTACGTAAGGACAACCTATAAATTCCTGAGGCTAGCAGAAATCCTATGATCTGTTCTACATACGTGAAGAGTCTGTTAAGCTTACTTTACTGAGGAGAGAACAGAGCATTTATCTTTCTCTCTCTCTTTCTTTTTTTTTTTTTTCCTACCTGGAATGTTTGTGTATTACCTGGATTACTTTCTTCTACCTGGTTAGCTCACGGCCAAGAGCTCAAATGCCCCACCTGAGGTTAAGCATTGTTGGTCTTTCTACAACAACAAGAAATTCTTATTCTATTTTTAATAAGATAGTAATAAAGCAGTTCCTCCTACTTGGCCGAGAAAATGAGCTGATAACTGGAACACGTTGCCCAGAGAAGTTGTGGATGCCCCATCCCTGGAAGTGCACAAGGCTAGGCTGGATGGGGCTTTGAGCAACCTGATCTAATGGAAGGTGTCCCTACCCATGGCAGGGGGGTTGGAACTAGATGATCTTTAAGGTCCCTTCCTGAAATGTCAACGATGCAGAGGAACCTAGGGGAGGTCTTTACTTTGTCCTTCCTGGCTTCTCTGCTGAAGGCAGGAGATCTGTCCGCATGGAGAAGAGAAAACTCAGTGTTCCTCTGCACTGAATTTTACCTGGGATGGGGTTGAGAACCTGACGTGGCACTGCTACAACCCAAATGTTTCCCTGGCATTCTCCATTTAATAGAGTGAGTGCACAAAACTTGGATTCCAAACTGCTCTCAGAAAGAGAAAAGTACAACTCTACCTCTTCTAGCCTTTTTCTAATTCCCTTCAAGCTTCTCAGAACTACTTTTACTCAAGCTTGATGCTTGATGTGTAACACTTAATGTGAAAGCACTTTATTTTTATACCTTGGCTTTGACTTTTTTTTTTAATTAGGCTGAAGAGTTATAACAGATACTTAGAAAGACCTCTTTCAGTTCTCCTCTTATAAGTTTATGCTGCTGGTGATACAAAAAGACTAAGAAAAGGAAGCAGAAAACCACCTATAAGCCACATTGCTTTCATGTTTCATAGATCTTATTTTCATTCAATGTTTTAAACTATTTACAAAATATGTAACATATTTGTATTAGTTAATATAACCATTTATGACATACATAAAATGACTACTTTTATCATACTAGGATGGTAATATAACTAATAGCAGTCTATTTCCAAATATGCTGGAATATTATTTTTTTCCTGGGGACCTTTTCCTTATCTGTAACATTTTATTTGCTATGTATTTTCTGAGTTTTATACCTCAGGATGCTGTAAAGCAAAGAGGAATAGCCTTGTTCTTTTTTGCAGCTTCCTGTCAGGTGTGATAATAATACATGAATTAACAATGCTTAAAAATCCTAGTCTCAAATCTCCTGAAATTGGCAGTTTTCACTGATTTAAATAAACTTCCAAAAAGCTGAAAATGATAAGCAATGGGGGGAAAAAAAAAAAAGAATAAGCTCAAAGCATAGGTTGCAACATGTTAGTAAATATCAACTGTTAGATCTTTCAGTTTGCAAAATAAATCTGGATGCTCTCTTGACATGGAGAAAAGCTGGTAGCCTGGCTGTGAGAAACTGCAACTCTCACTGCCACAATGGCAACACGATAAATGGTAAAGGGGGAATAGACTGAAGGTGTAAAAATGACTCTGAAAAAAACCCAGACTTTCAAACAAATTGATGACAAGAGGTTAAGAATGGCAAAAAGAGAAACCAGTTCCCATGGTATTTATTGAATATACAGGAGGTGGTACATTCTTTGTAAGTGAATAAGACTACTAAAGAAATACCTGCCTTAATCATAGACTTCTTATTCAACCGGAAAACAGCTGGAGGACTCCTAACAGTGGCAAATATTTATGGATGTTTATTACAGTTACTGTCAAGAAGACTATTCTGATGCACTACTATGTTTTTATCTAAAAAAAGCCATTTTGAGTCTGCCAAAATGGCCTGTAAGCCTGTGCCACCTTCATCAGACTGCACAATGCATGTCAACACGATACATGGAGACAATGGCTGGCCACGTCAGCGTCCTCTGCGTGTGTGCGTGTCCCCATGTGTGTGTCCCTGGCGTACACGCTTGGCTTCACCACAGGTTGCACCTGCAAGTGGGAAAGCAGCAGCCGTGTCCTCCAGCGTGGGCAGAGACCCCGGGTCCCCGGGCACCCGGCTGGGCTCCAGCGGCTGGGCAGGAGGGTCCTGGGCTGGGGCAGCTGGAGGAGACAGCCCTGCTCCGATCACTTAGCATAGACGAGTGTAAGATTAAAATTCCCAAAGAAAAAGGAAACTAAACAAATTTAAAAAGATTTTTTTTCTGCTTCAGCTGCACAAGAAAGCAGGATACCATCATCTGCTGACTACTGAAAAGAAAAGAAAGACAGTATGGTTTCATCAAGACAGCCTTTATTATTGTTCATGACCGTTCCATGAGTAGTGTCTGTGTTACAAAGCCCTGAACATCTGCTGATCCCACGGCACTTTGCATCTCAGCAGGGCCTGATAACCATGCTTTCATGGGTGAACGCCAGTATCCAGGACAAATGCTAGCTCAGATGTCTTCCTGTACCCTCTAGCTCCAAATGGATATCCTACAGTACTATGAAGTATTTCTGTGCAAGAAAAACTGGTTCAATCATATGAACAAGTATCATACCCACATATTTTTAAAGGTGTTGAAAAATTGAGAGGATGTAAAATCCCAGATACTAAACTGGCTTAGGAATGGAAGTGAGATCTTGGAAAATGACTGAAAAAAAAAATGAAAAATGCCAATCTGATTACAGGAATTTCATGTAAACACTGCACATTGAATATGAAAAGACCTTTAAATCCAGCCAAGAAAGAACCAGTGAAATAGAATACATTGAAATGAGAAATAAGGGACACAGTCTTAACCGTGGAGGAAATTAGGCAACAATCCACTACATGTGAAGTGGTGGATTCACTTCACCCCTTGAAGTTTTCACAGTGAGACTGAGTGGTTTTCTCATCAGTAGCACTGAAGGAGCATCTGGGTGGATTATAACAGTCTGTGAAATCCATGAAGTCAGAGCATACAACAAAAACTTTGCTTTTAAGCTGTAGGGCTTTGTTTACCTGCAGTTTTCCTGGTGGCTGAATTGCGGGAAACAAGGGGGAAAATAAAACCAAAATAAACCATTTACCAAAGGAGATGAACAATTGAAATTGGTCCTAGCATGATAGGAAAATAGTAAAAACCATGTGAAATAAATTGAACAGGCAAATTATGTTCTTAGATGCCTACATATTCAGATATACCAGTGTAAACTTGCCTATGTGAAGAGGTAGGTATTGTACCCTACAACGAAAAGCTTTACCTGCAGGGCCACTTTAATAGGAACAACTATTTTAACACAAAGAAGGAAAGAACTGAATTTACAGCAGCAAAGGAGATATATCTAAGTAAATCTAGCTGTTTGGTGGGATGAAAATTTAACTTGTGGAGCAAAGAATACCTTAATTCTGCATTTCTTTTTTTTTTTTTTTTTAATAGTAAATTAGTGTTTGTTTTCATAATTAGTATTGGACATCTTTCAAAGAGTCTCTTCCGAGCATACCGCTTGTTAGCAGGAACCAGTTACGACTGAGATATGGGCAGCAAGGTAAATTGTGCGATCCTGTGCCCGAATGACTGGTTATCAGCGTGGCACTTCTGTGACCATCAATGCCACTATGCCATTGCCAGTGCTGCTTAGGAAGCTGGGTGGAATGGGAGCTTTGGACAGAGAAAATCCTCTGCCTTGTGTGTTCAAGGACACTCCCTTGTGTGTGAGAGATCAAACAGCAGTGGAGGATCATGATGGCTCACACCTTCCCCAAAACATGGGCAAAATCTCCCTTGTGTGTTGGATGTGACACTCCAGGACATGGTTTAGTAGGCATGGGGTTTTGGGTTGACGGTTGGACTAGATGATCTCAGAGGTCTTTTCCAACCTTTATGATTCTATGATCCTATGATTCTATGATTCTCCATCAAAAGAGGCTGACTCCAATCGTAGGAGTCCCATCCTTCTCAGAAAGCACAGACGGCTGTTACCCAGCTTGTCACATTTCCAAGCTTTATGCCTCACCCAGGAAATTTCTCCTGATCCAGAAGCCCCAGGCTAATCAGCTGCCCTCATCTCTGCTGCTGGAGGGACTAGCTATAAGGAAGGAAGGAAGCTATTTTCAAAGGAGATTATGTGAGGAAGTGTGGGCAAACTTGCTTTGGAATTATTTTGGAGGTAATAGTCTGCAAGAATTTTTTATAGCAGCACCTTATGCATCACCAGTAAGGACAACAAAATCAAGGGAGCTCTCAGTCCACGAATTATTTAGAAATGCAGAACAAAAAAGACAAAGCAAAGTTTCTAAGTAGACATTCATAAACAAAAAAATATAATTTATATCATTACTTACACAGCTCTAATCTTGGCCTGCTGCAGTGCATTTGAACTATTCATGCACTTGTCAACAGATGCAAGTTAAAACATGTTCTGCAGATCATTCTGTCTGGCTCGCTCCCTGAGAGTGTCCAGCCTAAAGCCATGTTTACCAAATACTGTGCCATTCACTGGAACAATTCTCATATAAAGGTTCCATAGAAAGAAAGAAAGAAAGAAA
>VZTL01039644.1:0-15848 GCA_013400535.1 Scopus umbretta
TCACAATTAGCAAACCCCCCCTCTTTCACAGGAAATACTGGTGTTTGAGTATTTTTAATACAGACATAAAATCACTCACGAAGAGCAGTATTTTAAGAATGACAGAAAATATTACAATTTAATATATTAGTTTCCAGTCATTTAAAACAAGCTTTACACAAACTTTTATACACGAGAGAAATTTTGACATCGGGATACAGATTACCTGTTTTCCAATAAAACGGCTTGAAACCAGAAAGAATAATGAACACCCACAACTCAAAGCCCATAGAAAACTGCAAAACTGGAATTAAAAGAAAATTATTATTCTTCCTGGTCTTCCCCCAGCCATTTTATAGTAGACAAAATTTCTGCTATGTCTGCTCCAGTGCTGCCTGTACTTTCGTAAGTGGGGAGAAAGAAAAAGGACAATGCATCATAACAGATGATATCTAGTTCTCAAAACCTTCTTGAGTATTAACATACAGACAGCACTCACACATGCATCTCTAACAATCAATCCATCCGCCCCCGTAGCGCCGGCTCCCTACATCCTTTATGATCCCTTCCTGATTAGAAGGAAATCATGAGCTACGCATTTTTACAAAATTTTTAAAATCTCACTTTAACCTGTGACAACTGCTTGGAACTTCTGGAAGGCTTCTGCAATTATCCTCTAATGAACTAAAAAAAATCCAACAAGCACATGGAGTACGGGCACTCAAAGTACAAATCTAGGCAGTAACTCATCAGCTGATTTATCAATGGTTAGTAAGAAAAGCTCTGTCATGGTTCTAATGCTACAAGCAAAATGATGTTCAGTGAAATCCACTTGCAGAATGTGTACCTATTAAAAAAATGTTGCCTACTACAAATATTTGCAAACACGTAACCATTATTCATTAAAAAAAGACAGCCTTTTATCTGTACCAAACTTATTCCATAAGACAGGCTGTTAACCTAAGAGTTACCCTGCAGGCAAAGCAAGCTTTGCATTGTTCCCTGAAAACGCCATGGTGTTCTCAACCAGTGGTGTAAGACAAGAAAAAAGATTTTATTTTTTTTTTTTAAAGCTGCTAGGTTGCTAAGAATACTGTGGAATCCAAAACATTTTCCTAGAGGCTACCTACTTGAACCTCACATGCTTTAGTCACGGGAAAAAACATTAAGACCCCAAACACATGCAATTTTTTTTCCCCCACAATAGGACACTAGCATAGTTTCCAGAAAAATGCCAGAACAAACGCTACTGACAAGAAATTAGAGGATTTCTTAAAGGGCTACAAGTTTATAATAGACCTTTAAGTTAGGTATATCATACACAGAAATGCACACAGTTAAATACGGTTGGCCAAAGCATCAGGAACTGGATGACCATTCACTACAGTCAACCTACCAAGATGTTCTTGGCTACTCTCAAGAACAACTTCAACATTATAGCACATATTAAGCTTCCCTCACTAAAACTACATAAACCAAATAGCAAGATCACTGACACTCACACTTTCTTTTAAAATTCCTCCACTAGCTTTGCCTGAGTGCAGGAGCTACAAAGCTCATCTAACTTAACCCTAACAAACCCCACTTTCCTCAAGAACTCAGCAACACGCCTGCTCACCACTTTATCTGTGGCCTTCAACAACCATTCTTCCAAGCTTGTGCTTTCACAGCAGTTTATGTAGTACATGTTATTGCACATGCAAGTTAGATTAGAAGCAGTATTCATTAAGAAGGAGAATGATGTTAACAGAAAATTTCTTTAAAACATTTATTCAAAAGTACAATACTGTACTTCTCACCTGAAGTAATTCATCATTTCAATTAAAGTTGACTGGTCTAATGTGGAAGCCTTTCCTGAGACAGGGAAAAAAATGCTTGTTTTTTATCCTCTCCGTCAATACATGTAAGAAAACTGCTTTATGAACTTAAATTTATGACTAAGTTGATTTTGGGGCTTCACATTTCTACGGGTAGGGAAATCTATAGAAGCCTAACAAGTTATTTAAAAAAAAAAGGAAAAAGAAAAAAAAAAAAGAAAGCCTTTGTAAAACTGCACAGGAAACTGCATATCTAACCCCAAATACTAGTGAGTGACAGAAAAACAGAGAGAATATTTTATTTCTCCCTTTCCAGCCTCTTGCCCTAACTGGTACTAAGTGATCAAGTCTACTTCCATAGATACGAAGGGGTCCCTAAAAAACAGTGTGTCCCCTAGGATTTCTTCAGTTTAGCAGGTTCTTTTTCTAAAAGGTCCTGATGGAGTTTCCTATGCCTTGTCAGTGGTAGTTGTTAATGTGGACCCATTAGCCTACATCTCCACTAATGACAACTCCCCTGTTTCTACTTGCTACGCTGAAGACCATTTACCTCACAAGAAGAATTAGCAAATATCAATGAAAAAAAAAAAAAATAATGCAATTAAATAGGGCAGCACTCCCATGCCTTTCAGAGAATTCTGAAATACAGAGGAGTTAACAGTGTTAAAAGACAGATGCTATTCATAAATCTAAATATGTGGGGGCAGGAATGAGGGAGAAGGAGGAAACCAATGAATTCGGCATGGATAAAGAATTACTTCAGGAAGGTAACTGCTACCAAATTAGAATAACAAGATTAATATTCATCCATTGTGAAATGGACAGTATTTACCTACCATATATTGTCTTTATTAAGCAAAATTAGTAGTACTGACTCTTCTGCAGTATCTTGTGCCTTTTTTTTTTAATTAGGCTCTCAATGAAGAGAAAGTATTCTAGTAATAATTCACAGTTATTAGGAACTTCAACAGTAACTTTTGATTTCCATTTTGAACCCCATAAAGCAATACAGGTAGATAACACACCCCAACAGGTATACACTCACCTACACTGTCATCACACGCAGTTCACAAGGAACAACGCTCAGGGGAAGAATAACCCAGCCTATTCTAAGTAAATGTATGGTATTTTCAGAATAAATAATCATCTTACTCCAAAATTAAGTCACCAGAGGAAGAGTCTAAACACAGGAAGATCTAATTTACAGGACAGTCAAAAACTGCAGCATACTACTTAAATCACACCGTCTTGCAGGTTTCTGCAAAAACATCTGCCTTCTGTGCCAACAGGAGGTGAAGAGCACTGCGCGTCCTTTGACAGCGATACCACAATGGCGAACACTCAGACAAAGCAGTACCACAGCACCCAGTCGTGAAAACTGGACTTACATTAGACCGAGGCACACAACTACCTTTCTGATAATTTTGCACGAACACGTAATGCCTTGCTCTGTCCTGGACAAGAGAGATGTGATTCATCAATAAATATGTTTGAGAATTATAGGTTGATTTTACAAACAGGCAGAATAAGTTAGCACCTTCCTAACACATTGCTGTGGCGTTTTTGATTCACTGACACTTAAGAGTGCTGCCAGGCCTCCTTCACAAAGGATGGGCACCAAAATATGATTGTTAACTAACTGAAGCAATACTAAAACCAGCATTACAGACAATGAAAGCCCTTACTTTACCAAGCATGGGTTGAATTTAATGCTTTCTTTAAAAGAACACCAATATGGGGGGGCCCAGGGGAGCCAAGAATGGAGGAAAAAGGGGGAGGGGAGAGAAGAGATGCCAAAGGCGGCGCAGAGCACACAGCTTCAAACATCACTGTTACTCTACATATTAAAGTTAAAATACAGTGGTATTTTAAAAATAAAACCAACCCTAACTTACATAGCAGGACAACGTATCTCCCAAGAGTAAAGTTAAACACATTATTTGTCCAGTAAAACCAACACAGACTACAACAAACCAAAATACTGTAGCATGTACACCCAACAGCAACGCTCAATAGTATATCCAATCATGTAACTAAATACCTTCTACTGCATTTTGCTTAAAGACACTCCTTACTGCCTTAAGTCTGCATTTCCTTCAAAGCAGATTTATCATTATACTATACCATTAAAATATTCTAAAGTCTTTTCCTACCATTTTTGACAATTCTGTTTCTTGGTAATTTATACTTTTCCCAAACTAAACAACTTATTTTCCTCTCCTTTTGATCCCATTCCATGTATATCCATACAAAGACATTCCTTAGCATTACTGTCTCAAGAACTGAGGAACTAGTAACGAGAATGGTGAAATATATTTTTCAAGTAACTTTTTTTTTGCATGCCAATAACATTTTTTTCTTCTTATCATGAAATCATATTAACTGTTCTGATTTGCTATATCGCTTCTCAACGCAACATTTGCAATAGTTAAACTTTTGTATGATGCCCAGCATAGCATTTTTTTTACAGCAATATGCAGCTTATACTGTTTGACATGCCTAACTGATTAATTCCATCATGTACGTGTTCCCTGAATAAACTGCAGAATCTTCCTGCATTTTATTTGGAGAATAATCTACTCCCAGATTAGTGGCTCCAGAGAACCACTTAAATAGAAGTAACAATATGGTAAAATTTTAGCAGTCTGAGAACACAGATACCCCCAGATTTCTAACACTCCAGACTATGCTCTACTATATTGTGAAACGCAAGTCCCAATATACAACCTGCAACACATACCCTTCAACTCTAAATGTCATTAAGTCTTTTGTGCAGAAACTACCAAATGCTAAAAATTAAGTATGTATTTTAAACCACCATGTTAAAAACCAGCAGTTAAAGGTTTTACAGTTATTACTGAAAACTTAACATATAAAATGTATTATACATCCATTATACAAAATCCATTTTTAAACCTTAAGCACTTCCACGAGTTCCACTTACTTCCCTATTTCACAATCTTTGCCTTTTACATGCCTTCTCAAATTGTCATTCACCTTTAGAAAATGAAAGCTGTTCAACAGCAACAACTTGGCCAAGTACTACTAATTTCAATTTTTTTTCCAGTATTCAATTATCAACTAAGACACATTTTATACCAGTTTGAACAGATTGCATTAACCATATCTATTCCTTTTTTGCTAAATAATGAACGAAACTACAAACAATAACCACAGTAGTTTGATAACGCAATAAAATAGATGGGTTGCTACTGGTCAAAGGAACAGTCTCACTGCCCACTTCTCCCTGCATTTACTTCTGGCTGTTATCTCATCATCAAGGGCACTTGTCAGACCCTTTGCTGAGCAACAATCTATTAATTTCTTTCTGAATGAATTACCTTTCCAAAAGTTCAGTAAGTCGAGCTGGCTCACCAAGAGAGTCCTGTGGCTGGTACAAGAAAACAGCTCTTTTCAAAACCAGTGAGACACTGCAGCAGACGTGACTGTCAAATTGTGTCAGAGGGAAAAAGAGATGTCCATGCTGTTAACTGCTTTAAAAGTTGCCATGCACTGCTCCAAATCTAGCTTACCCTCTCTGGCTATGGCACTACGATGCATACTTAGTACAGCACCCAAATGCCAGTACCAAGTGTTATCTAGGCAGCTAAGAAATACGAAAGCCTGGCCCCAATGTGCTGCTTTTCCAACAGTAACAAAAATCCGTAACTCACTTTGTTTTGCGGTGTCTGAATAAGTGTTCTGACAAGCCAATAGCTGATCACCTTTGCCTAAACCCTATACAAAATGGCAATGAGAGCAGCAGAGGTGCGACAGAAATAGGACATTACATACCTGCTGAATAAAGAACCACCAGCTCGTTTTACCAGGTACAGCCAAGAGAGGTCTCATTGAGGTTCTACAACCCATTACTATTACAATGTTTCTTCGGCATATCAGACACGATTAGAAGCTGCCATTACTCTATCCAAAGCCAGGACTAGCTTTATTCAGTCAGGACTAGCTTTATTCAGTCACAGGTAGCACTCACCACTGAGTAGTTTAATACGGCAAGAGTCCGTAGTGGGAACTAGTTCTGTTTCTAATGATTTTCTTCATTGATCTCTGTAGCTTCTAAAAATCATGCTATTACCAGGAAACAAACAAACAGAAAATTTTACAGTGTGTTCACACCTGAGCTGTTTTGACTAACATTTTTCCAGATGATAATCAAATAGAAATACAGTTTTATTCCATTTTAACTAAGATCAGAAGAATTCTTTGAACAGTACTAGGCCTGCATACAGGATACTTACGCACGTTACTAGTTTTTGTACAACACTACTTTCCTTAAAAAGCTACCTACATTTTAGACACTTGGTGAAGGTCCAAAGTCCCAGAGCCATTTAATTTCTAAAGCTACTGAACTTTACAACAAACAAAAAACCCTCATTAACTAAAACTCAACAGCAAATTAATACATAACAACCAATTTAAAAATCGATGAACTGTTTGGTCAAAGACAAAACATAACAGGAAGTAAAAGATCAGACCTCCTTCTGTAGACTTTTTCTCTCCAAAATTCAGAGTCAGCTTGACATGTTACAATTCAAACTTGCTAATAGACCAACAGAATTTTTTTCTCAAAATTCTGCAAACTATATATTCCCAGAGACTATTACTGTCAGACCAACTTTTTAACATTAACTTAGGAAATTTCTCTTTCAACTCTCTGCTAAAAGTTTAAGACTAATATGCCCTATCCACCACTTTGTTTTCCTTGGTGTTCTGCAAGAGTCTCCAAGATGCAACACAGCACCACAGAGAAGCATCCAGGCCAGTCCTCGTGCAGAAAACAAAAGAGCTGCTTTAGCACTGTATCCCACCTATACTAAGATAGCCCTGATCTCAGTATTTCTTCCTATTAGTCCACACTGTTTCTAGGGTGCAATTTACTCTATAGATCTGTTCTTTCAAATTTTCATGTTCAACCCCCTAAAGAAAAGTTAGAATGACAAAATCTTGAAGCTTAAGTTGGAACTGCTGAAGCCTCTCTCTAAAAAAAGGATGCCTAACATGAAAACACAGCCAATCCAATTTTCAAAGACACATTCATAAATTCATGCATATTACTGTTGTAAACTACCTGAAGAAAAGAGTATTTTACAGTCTCTTCAAAAGAAGAACAAGCAGTAGAAAATCTGGGTAATACAAGCTAAAGCATACAACTACGTAACTTTCTTTAAAAAACACCACTCAAAAGCGGCGTTTTAGGAATTATAAATGTTTTAAATCCATATGCTGATTTTTCAGACACTGCTGGCGTAAAATACTTCCATACAGCACACTATTCATTTACAGCTGATCAACAGCATAGACAAAAACCAACACAATAGTCATTTTCAAAGTAGAGTATGGGATTCTAGTAAAAATGTACATAGCTGCTTTGGTTTTGGTGTTGCGAGAACCTTACTGTAATCAAAACACTAACAGCTTAATGAATTTGTCATACCAGTTATATTTAGTAAATACCAGTTAACTGAAAACTACCGTTTATGATGCCAGAACACAGATAGGGAAAGCCTTTAATAACTTTTTAGTACAGGTATACAGTAAGTAATAAAAATACTTTTTTAACTTAAGACTATGTTTTTAAGATGAATGACAGACAGCTCTTAAGAAGCAAGTTCAGAATGAACATTATTCTCACAGCATTACTCATTATGAATACACTATGGCTCCCCGGACTGGAAAGAAATAAACCTGTCCAATGCGCGTGGGGGGNCCGAAACAAAGAAACAACATCCAAGTGCGGGGTGGGGGGGGGGGGGGGGAAATCACAGAAAAGCTGGAAATACCATACACAAAATGAACGAAATACCATTCTTTCCAGCAGTCAGCATCCTACAATGCAGGGACCTCCTGAAGAGTAGTACTATACTCTATTCATAACTTTTTTCTACACCACACTAAGCCAGAAGGGTAGAGTGACAAAAATGGTATGTTAATAAGATGATAAAGATTATTCTTAACTACACTAGTTACAGCATTTCGTTCTTTTGACATCAAAAAAAGTAGGGGTCATAACTGGCTGTTACTGATTTATACTGACAGAAATTGGGCTCAAATGTTAAATAAAGATTAGTTAATATTTGCAGAAGACTTTGAACATACAAAATGCTATGTAAGTAGCAAGTATTAAGTCTTCCCACACACTCATTTTGGCATGCCTCCAAGCAGGGAAGTCCCACAGAAACATTTGAACAGCAGTAAGGAGAAACGGAGCGCTCAGGCAACTGCAGCTATATTCACAACAGTCCTCCTAAGGAGCACCTGCAAAACTGGGCAGAGCCAATGCCCACTAGCCGTGCTCGCTGCCTTCGACAAATTCACCACCAGAAAAGTAACTCCTGTTCCAATATGGCTTATATAAATGGATACTGAACAACCCAAACCTCTATCATGCTCTGTACAACCTAACACGATATACAAAACTCCAAAAATTTTGTACCGTGGCTCTCCCATTGTCTAGTATTTCCGACCAGACTACAACTTCACAAAACAAAATCACAGCCTACAGTGTAGTCGTCAGTTTGATCATTCGCTTAGAAGCTTATTTTCAACAAATCATAGCTTCTGCCTAGAGCAGATCAGTTTCCCCAGATCCAAATTCTAAAATGGTGAGGAATTAAGCAATGAATCACTGTGCAATAGTTTCTGATCAATCAACAGTAAAGCGTTTCCAAAACACCTAAGGAGAGCCGGCATCTTCTTAGCTAGTTGGGGGAAAAAAAAAAAAAAATCAGAGGATTCCACATTGTAAAAAAAACATTCTGCAATTTTTCTTCCAAGAGCGGAAGAAAACAAACTGCTCTGAACTGAGCCTAACGTGCGGTAGAGAGGAGAGGCAGGCAACGTGTTCAGGCATTATTTGGTCTATTTGTCAGTATCTCTGAAGGACAATATTAATATTTGATGAGATTAAAAAAGGGCACATCTGGTTTAATTATCAGGTACTCCCGGAGATGAGACCTGTAGCCTCAGCATGTCCCCAAAAAACTCAGAAGCTAGGAGAGAGGCGAGTTGGGAGGGATGTGACTTAAGATCATCCCACAGGATGGTCCACATTCCGTAAAAAGGCCAAAGACAGACCTCACGTCTAGAACTGGCACTGCAGCTTCCATAAACCACGGAAAACTCGAGAGTGCAAAGGCTCATAATAAGATCTAACCACAACAGGCTGGTAAGCATCCAACTGAAGGAGGAGGTCTAGCAGGGTTTTGACAACAGCATCCGATTAACCATGCTAAGGCTGGAAGAAAATCGAGAGGGAAGGAAACGCTTCTATAACCATTCCTCTATCTTCTCTTACCCCTTCCATCTCGTTCCAAGTAAAACCTGCACAACTTCTAACCAGCGCGTAGACTGAAACCAAAGAAAAATGTACATGATCTTCCTGCCTGCATAAATGAATGCAAATCAACAGCAGTCCTGAACTTCCTTCCAGAGCTCTAACTGATCTATGACAGACTATGTAGCATTTCAGGAAAAAAAAATAAGAGATAAAACAGAGATCACTAGAAAGATTAGAGGATTACTTCTGGAGCTGGCACATCGCCCAAATGGTTTTTAAGAGTAAGATCAGGTAGAAAAGTAGCAGATGACAGCAGAAGTAAAGTTCTGTTTCCTGGTCCCACAGTTACGGAAAACATTGCCACTACTGTTGGACCAGGCAACTGAGACGACACTTCAACTACTGAAAGGGGCAGTCCCCCGCAACTCTATACTGTCACTGGCCCAAAACTCCTGTATCCTTTTCCGTGCAGGAGCAGCACCCGTTTGACTCCACAGAGATTTAACCCACAGGAAACTACTCTTCTTCACAGTTTAGCTCCTTAAACCAGTTCTCCTGTGGGGTTCAAATGGGCAGAAAACAGAGGCCCAAGGCAAACAGCGGAATCACGTGCTCAGGACACGGAGGCAGGACCTCCCTGTCAGCGGCAGCTAGCCATCGAATTAGCCTAGTTACACGGTGAAGGAGCATCTTCAGAAGCTTGAAGGGAACAAGTATGGAAGAAAGAAGACTATGAAAGAGCGAGGAAACTCTGCATGTGGAATTATGTTCAGAAATTCCTTCCAGTTATGTAACTGCCTGTTTCTGTTCTTTCACCTCAGTTAAGTAGCTAGTCTATCCACCAGCTACCTTCCTGTAAAAAACAGCTTTCCGTTTTCACTGGACTGCCAGCTTGATTTCCCTCCTCCGGATCCCCCCCGCAAAAGGCTTTCATGATTAATTTTTCAATTCCTAACTTATCACACATTTAAGACAAATATTTGCACCTTCCAAGTCTGACAGGACAATGTATTCCAAGATACATAAAAGCAGTTATTTACCCTTTATGTAGCTAGCAACTCAATGCCAGCATATTCCACAACAGAAACAGAGAAGTGAAGGTGATGCACCTGGATACAGAAACATACTTTTCAAATGGTTCTAGTAAGCATCAACATATTCTCACACTTTCCTATCTTTCCCATCTTCCTTGGTACACTTTCCCTCATCCTGGTAATCCCATTTAATCTTCTAGGATGCTTAATTCCTTGTATACTATCAAATAGTCCTTACTGTAGGGGAACTGAAAAACTTCAGTAAGTTTCTGAAATCCGCAAGCTACCAAGAACATGGACTCAATCTTGTATCCAAAAGAACTGTTAGAATTTTTCCATGATTCTCATCACTGGAGATAGAGGAAGACTCAGCCCATTTGTAGGATTATGCAAGAATGCATAAATCCTCTCTGCAAACAAAACTTCCCTAACCAGTTTTGAATGCAAGGTATGCTTCACACAGTTTATACCCTTTGGCACAAAAAGGGAAAAAAACGAGAATTCAGTTTTACAGAGATTGTTACCGCATTTAGGGGTGAATATGAAGAATCTTAATGCCTGGCCTACTGTATACGAAGAGGATGACTAACTGTATTTTCTTCTGTCCACAGTGTTATTGAACTAACATTTTTGTATCGTACTGACGTATACAACCTATGTCTTGCCACCTTTGAAAATTTTTGCTTAGCAGCAACTACATCTCTGAGGCACAAATATATTCTCTTCTAAGTACACAAAGTTTATTAACTTTCATAAAACCACTGCGCTGATGAATAGAAATTGAGCACTATAACCAGAAAGACAACGCAATGCCGCAGGACAAACAAAATGCCGAAAGACTGTTTTTTCTGATTATTTTTCAACTGTCAAGCCACAGGTCTTCTAGTTTACAAAATCTGCTGTTTCACAGTAGAGTAGTAGCATAGCACACACACATTGCTACAGCAGCAATACTTTTTAATTCATAAGCATTTTAAAAATTAAACAAATACCAATATAAATGCTTCAGTTTTGAAAGTACAGCTTACCAAAGTTAAGTCAAATGGAAGCCCACTTAAAACAAGAGCCGCTTAAACATGGAATGTTGAAGACAAAAACGTACTCCAGCAGCACATGCAAAAACAGCTGAACATTTTCCCATTACCACTGAAGTATTTGCCTTAATAAACCATTTCTATGTTTGGTAAATCAATATGCAAAAGCCAGTTTCACCTTTTTTTGGCCAATCATTTATTAGGCAAGTAACAACAGACCTATATCACAGATGTAAGAGAGATACTTGTGCAGCTTTCCTTTCTCGTTACCATAGTTTCAAATGAACCGTAGATTTCTAGAAATAATACTTATGAGAAGGAATAAAAATATCACTGCTAAAATCTGAAAACTGCAAGAAGAATTGTTTTGATCCATGTATGAACAGGTAAATGCTTAGGAAAGGAAGTTTTATTGCAAGACCTTGTCATAGACACAGCAGCGAAGCTTGAGCGTGGACAGCAGGAGAAGAACGAACATAGTAAATGCGACCAGAGGGAAGAGGAAAGTAGGGAGCAAAAAGACATTTCATAGTCATTCACCTCTCTCTCTCTCTCTTTTTCAGTAACTCCCAAAAAAACCCACAATCAGCTCTAAAATTGTATTCTTTACCCTAAATCAAGTTACAATAGTCTGTTACCAATTCTACTTCTTATTTGTCTGCCACAAGCACAGCACTGCCATATGTAGACTATAGCCACCGGTCATTCTTGTTTTGAAAAAAAAAAAAGTCTTTATCAAGTTTCCCCATTTTTTTTCCCCTCAGAAAAAACATCATAAATAACCAGTTCTTTGTTTCTACCATGATCAGAATGAAAAAAAATTAAAAGCATTGCCAGTGGTCAGGATGTACCGCATTACTACTCAAATTAAATTAGTTGGCCACTGTATCTGTAATTATAAAAACCATCTTATTCCAGGACTCATGTCATATAAAATCACCTTCAAATTAAAAACTAGACACCCTCAAATGCACACTACATGAATTACACGAATTACAAAACTGTGTTCCTGACATTTACTACTTACATAGGTTTTTTAGTAACTTCAGATATCTATATTCAATTGTCCATAGCAAGATAGTAAAAGTAACATATGAAAAAAATTACAGATCTTCAATATTCATACCCGTGCTCCATACACACTCTCCTCATACGGAACACTCCCTGCTGGAAGATTACACTCTGACAAATAAAATCAGCCAATTATATTACTTGCACATTATCTGCTTACTAAGACTTGACATGGTCCAAATTTCCCAGAGCTGATCCTTCTTAAGGGATGAACTGGGAGTTTTACCTAAATAAATAATAGGTAATTGCATGAAATACGGAAAAGCCTTATCTTGAACAGCTTATTTTCATTTGCAAACAAAGTAGAAGTCAATCTTTTTTTTCCCAGGTGAGATGCTGCAAGGAAGATATTATTTCATAAAACTTAGCCTGAAATTCTACATTAGAGAGAAAAAAAAAAACCCACACCCAAAAAAATCCAAACAAACACAATCCAGCCATAACCAAGACCTGCAACATTACCCTCAAATCAAAAATATTCATCTCTTTCTAGGCAGATCACATGTATTAAGCAACAGGAAAATAACTGCATGAAGCCCTCTCTGCTGTGGGACTACACGTACTGCCTCGCCACCCCTTCCCAGGAAGCATCGGACTGACAAGCGCGTACACTAAAGGTGCCTGTCGCTCAGAGGGAGGGGGCACTGCTGGGGAAGCCTGCAGATCCCCCAAAGCTCACCCACTGGCCAGCAGCTGAGCCGCATGCATTTCACCGAACCCCGGCAGCAACTCGAAGCCAATTCTGGAATGCAATCCCAGCTAAGTAAAACGTGCATTCCTAAGGTTTGTTGTTTCTTTTTAAGTGGTCAACAGTTTTGGAAATGTTTCGTGCTTTCTGACATGTTGGCATACTTGATCTGTTTTCTTTATTTTGGTAATAGAAAACCTGAAATTTGGACTCCAGCGATAATTCTTAGCCAACTAGACCACTGCAGACACGCGTTATTACAGGACAACACCCACCGTTTGAGACCTTTTTCAAAATATAAGCAAAAAGTCATTAGCTTGCCCTATCAACCCTAGAACAATGGGAACAGATGCAAAAATACTTTCCTCTCTAGGAGCCACACAGAAGCACTAACGGAAAACCGCTGTAGAAAACAAATATTCTTCCATTGACTTTAGTGCCACACACATTCCCTCGCTCTAATCCAATGACTAACCTTTACAGAAATAAAGGTATTGAAAAGTAAAATGCATAAAAGGTTGTGTAAGGGCAGGACTAATAAGCCATCAGATTCAGAGCCATAAGAAAATAACATTCATCTCCCTTAAAAAAAAAAAAAAACAAAACCAAAAAAACCCAAAAAAAACCCCAAAACACCAAAACCACCCCAAATCAACACACGCTCTGATCTCTAGATACTTGGTTTTGGGTGGGTATATCACAATCTACCCTCAAATATATGCTAATCTTCTTACATCTACTTATTCTTATGATTATACTATTTTACAAAAATAAGCCCTCCAGAGGGGGAAGTTATAGCTAGTCACACAATCAAAAAAATGTACGGAATAGACAACAATAAAGTACATCCCTGGACATAAAGCGTGTACCTGGATAAAGCAGTTACCTGACAGCTAACTTAATTTCCCTCTCACGAGTCACAAGACAAGGGGTAACTGCATACAAATGCAGTCCTATACGTCCTTCATTTCTGACTTAAACTGGGATAAAGAAGTTTAGAAGACGACTGTGCTTGTGCTCTTCCATGCAACTCTGTAGCCAGTAAAGGCTAGGAAAAGCTACCTGTCACACGAAAGCCAAGGGGGTACCTTGGGGGACCAAATTTTCCCACATCCTTATCTCCAAAATTGGATGCTAGATCTCCAGAGATCTGACCAGTTGAGGGAAAATGCTTGGGAGATGAAAGAAAAGTAACATCTCGCTTTCCCTTCTCCTCTAGACCTGAGATTTTCTTAATAGTGCAACACTTGGAGATACAGACATACTAAAAAGGGATAGAGTATACTGCGAAATATTGCAACGGCATAACCCATCAAATTTGGGACTCTGGTATAGTCTCAGTGATCCCAGCCATCAAACTGAGAGGATCAATAAAAGAGAACACAGTTTTTGTGTTGATACCCGAACAGTGAAACATCTTTCTCAAGACAGAAGCCAGTCATACAACAGCCCCTCAAGCTTCCCAACCTGAACAAGTCCTGCCTTTGTGGAGATCTAAATGAGGGCCACCTTCAGAAGTCTCTCTTACTTCGCAATTACTCTCCCCATTAAAAAAAAAAATTCAAACTTCACCAGATTCTTATGAACTGCAACACGAGTAAACGTAAAGAAAATAAATTCTAATTAAAACATTAGCTGAGAAGTACATTTTTAATCTCTACCTCCCAAAACAGAAGTTTTCACTGTATCCCTCGTAAGTAAATATCTGACCTTGTTAAAAGTCACATCAGATTTCAAGGCTTACCCTTAAACCACAAACATACACAACTTTTTGAAAGCAGATTTTTTTTTCCCCTAATACAAAACAACTGAAGTCACTGGCCTAATCTTCAAATATGAAATACGTTCACAGAACGGTGGAAGGGTTTAACTGGTTCACTCCAGAAAGCAGTCTTTTAGAAGAGACAAACACTAGAGCAAGAGCTTCAGTTATGCCGATGCAACACCGCAAAGGTTACCAAAAGGCTCCCCCTCCCAAGTCTCCTTTACCAAAACAAAAATCCAAGTCGTCCCACCTCAGACCGCCCTCTGAGCAGGGCTGTCCCGCGGAGCTCCCCCCGAGACCTCCGCAGCCTCCCTGGGGTGCAGGGGTGGCCGGTGCAGCCAGTGCAGCAGCGGGAAACTGTGCCCGACTCAGCGGATCCAGGTCCACATCCTGCTCCGGAAGGAGCCCAAGCCTGAACAGGCTGTAGCGAGCAACTTGGCACGCTATAACCTCCTATAAAACTCCTTCCTGGCCAGACAGACTCCAACATCTTAACCAGGACGTTTAGCCTGCCTGTAGCCCCGTTCAGGCCCACCTCAGTCCGCAGCCAACAGGACAGACAGGTCAGGAGGCAGGAAGAGGACCAGAGCAGATCAATCCGCGGGACTGCCAGGGCCAGAAGAGCTATGGGACCACGAAGAATTCCCATTTTTACTTACCCTTTGACTTTAAAAATGGAGGTGATCGAGAACATTGGATGGCACTGAATCTAAACGATGCAATAAGCCTATATGTCACCACTCAAGTTTTTGTGATGCACATGGAAAAGCACTCTTTCCATTCCCCTCCAGACTTCTCGTGCATAAGCTTCCTACTTTCCGACCTAAAACTCCAATGCCCTGCTCACCCCGGTTTCCCAAGGACCGAGTTATCACTTCATTTTCTCCTCTTTTTTGTCAATGATCCTCATACAAGGAAGCTGAAGGTTTCAGAATGTGAATTTTTTAAGTGGTACTGAGAAAGTGAGCAGAGATTATTTAAAAATATTAAACTGATACGTTGACGGCTGCTATCAATCGCTTCTTTCCATTACAAGACAATTACTGAAGCAGATGATGCTCTTGGAAATTCTAGCATCTAGCTGCTAGAGACACAACCTACAACACATTCCTTTTCCAGTACGTTTTCTTAATTCCTCACACATGCACAGAGAAACAAACAAAAAA
>VZTL01039646.1:0-10746 GCA_013400535.1 Scopus umbretta
CTTTCACCAGCTTCATTGCCCTTGGTCACACACCAGCACCTCAGTGTCCTTCTTGCAGTGAGGGGCCCAAAACTGAACACAGTATTGGAGGTGCGGCCTCACCAGTGCCAAGTACAGGGGCACGATCACTTCCCTACTCCTGCTGGCCACACTGTATCATAAATGGTTAAAACAGACAAAGCTGATTTACTGCTGGCTTTACGTAGAGACTGTCTATAAAGTTAAGGGAAGACAGATACAGTTTTGAAGTGCCTCAGCAGAGAATAAGTTCACAGATAAATGCAACCAATTGTAGTGTATCATTCAAACTCAGAAGAGGCATATTTTCCAGTTATTTGCATTGTTACAATAGACTTCATTTTTATAATACTCACCAAACAGTTGGCCTCTGTCCCATAAAAATTGCAATTTTTTATGAAAACAAACAGCAATGCTACAGCGCAAGTCCAAAGTAAAATTCCAGATAAAGTATTGCAAGCAGTTCTCAATATAAGAAATGCTGATTTCAAAGAGTAAATGTGGACACATAAATCACAGGATCACAAGCACAGCTAGAATGCAGTTTTAGTGAGTATTACAAGCATAAGACAAACGGAAGTAATCTCAGACATCTCAGACACTGATGGTTTTTAAGAAAGTCTAGAAAGAGGTCATAATCTTATGGTGCACAAGTCATTAATGTGATCAAAGAACTACCTAAGAACAGAAATGGATTTGCAGTATTTCCTGAAAAGACAGAAACAAAAAATGAGTTATGCCTATTCTTAACAGATAAAAAGTGAGATCACATCTGCCAATATATATTAACTGGCTGAACAAAGCAATAAAACACAGAGCAAGGATCTCCAGATCATGTAGTCTACTGTCACAGGCAACAATGCCATAAAGTCTTTTGAGATGGAATCTGAATAATCAGTTATGTTTTTCTACTTCAAACATCATGAACAAATTCTTCGACCTTTTGGGCAGGGGAAGGGAAGAATAGGAGGACAAGTGGAAGCGAAAGATTCTTTTATCCTTACAGAAGAAAAGGACAATCAGTGGTCATTTCTCCATGTAGCATAGTGGTCGACAGCAGAAGCGGACAGCGCTCATTATCTCCAACTTTCACATCACAGGATCTAGTTGGAGCAGCGTGAGGGCTAGCGAGCAAAGGCCCCCACATACGCAGCTGAAGGTATAAAGGGTCACAGATGCTTCAACAGCCCCCTCGACGGAAATCTCGACACGAGACCCCGCGCTGACAGCGCTGTGGACCTTCATGCTCTGCCCAAGCACAGCTACTGCCTTTTCTATCCCCAGGTGTGCTACTTCAGAGGGCTACCTTTCTCTTTGTTAACAGAAGAGACGTGCAAAGAGCAACAACAAAATAGCCTCTTCAAAGCCTGCATTGACCAGCAATGCCGGCACAGAGATGTGATGCTGAGCAAACGGGAACAGAGCACCAAGGTGCTGTTCTGTGCATATGTAACTGGGAGAAATCTTCAGAAAGGCAAGTGTAAAAGCCTGTGCTTAATTATGAGAAAAAAAAAAATTATCCTTTTTTCAAGGACCACATTTGCTGTTGTCCCAATACAATTTGTTCAGTGTTGTAACAATACACTGCTCGGAGAATAACATGGGTGATATTCTACTCATAACTGGTGGGAAAATACATCTTTTGAGTGATTGAGCATTTAGAAAGAATATTATTAGTAAGTGTACATTTTTTCTTAAATTCAGATGAACTTTTGAAGGTACTTTTGTAGCTTTATAAAAACAACTAGAAGAGACAATAAGAGACTCCACAAAAACATCCAACTCCTCCCTCATAGTGTTTGTTACTGAGATTAACTTGCCAATAAAGCCAAATTATTTATAACAGAAAGTAAGTACTCCAGATCCAAAAGCTTACCACTAAGATTTCTCAAAATTTAAACTAAACTTAAGAAAGACTAGGTTCATTTGCTTGCAAAGCCCAGGTTTAATGCCCAAAACTACCCTTTGCTATACACAGCTGCTTCTTCACCCCTTGCTGGGTTGTAAATTAAGCGGGTGAAATGACGTTAAAAAAGTAAAACTGAAGATCAGTAAACATAGAAGATATAAAATTCAGGCCTGAATACAAGACAAACATAAGGAAGCCCTACTTCACTTAACCAACCAAAGATCAGTATTCTGAAGTAAAAAGTAAACAATGCAAACCACTTTAGAAGAGGGCAAAAAAAATAACAGGATAGGTAGGCAAGACAGAATTCCATTAAGCAGCTGACAAAAAAAATTTGGTTTTCACCTTTTTGCCTTGACCTATTTTATTACTACCATGCATAACTGGTACTCTTCCTGCCAGCTTGATTACTTTCTACTCCTCCTTTTCTACTCTCCTAAAAAAAAAAAAAAAAAGAGCAACATTTTTTTTTAAATCACTGTGCTAAAGAACTGGAGGGAACCTCAACTAATACAGCTAAAGAACCCTTTGAAACAAAATGCTGAAATTGGCAATATTTGGCCTGTATTTTCAACGGGGTCTCACTAACTGAGCTCCAAACGACTTGTGCCTTGGACATTTTGGATTGAACTCCACTGGACTAGAGTGCCCTCACGTACAAACTGCAACAGTTAAGTTTCAGTTTTCTGTGTATTCTTTGATCGTTTTTCCATGGATACTTTTCAGATCCTGTTTTAACTTCCATGTGTTTTAATATTTGTTGTAGCAACATGATAATGAAATATAAAAGTCATTACAATCACATAGCTCTTCCAAAAATACGAAGACAGCATTTATTCCACTTGCAGAGGAGGTACATCCTCAATCTCCAAGCCAAGCTTTATGTTAGGCACTAGGTATACGGCTTGGAAATAGAATTGTATAATGGAATTGCTGAGAAGCTTTTTGCCATAGCATCGCTGGCAATATAAATACCCAAGATTACAAACAATATCATCATGTGAGCATTCCAGGCCAGCCTATAAATAGCAATTCAGAAAGAACTGGCCTCTCGCAACTACGATGCCTCAGTACAATGTGCATCTGCTAAAAATATCAACTTAAACATGTTCAGTAACAGCATGCAATGAAAATAGGTCTGCCCGAATTTTGTGAATTAAATAGTTATTTACACACTCTACCTCATTTATTAAACTGGTGATAATTCACAGGACTACTGTGATGGACTTTTGATTGAACAAATGTACACTTTTGAGTGTTATCCATATTTGATTTTTCCAGGAATATGGGTATACACATACTTTCACTGATAATGAAGTCCTACTTCAGAGCTTCTTCAGAAACAGCATGACTAAGTGATTGTGCCTTCATATTGCAGTCAGAATTTATGATTTAGAAATTAACTTAGGATTCCAGCAACAAAAGCAATAGGACACATGATATTATCCAAAGATTCTTAGAGATAAGGTGCCTGTCTATATCTACCTACATAGATTATAAAAATATACATTCAGAGAAAGTGATTGCTTTGTACAAAAAAAAAAATACACTGTTTTGATACTGTTAATTATTTTTCCAGAAAGAACTGAACAACAGATTCACTTTAATGGTTACACCACATATTTATACAATAGAGGGAGTGGACACATTCCTCAGGTAGCAGATCAGTAGTACGCAAGGTTTCAGAAACAATCAGAACTTCCTGAGAGATAATGGAAAAGATAATTCATGTATTATTCAGGATAGGCTTACTCATTTTGCTTTGCCAAGAAAGGCAGGCGTTAGACACTGTTAGCGAAGAAAATGACAACTTACTTGAAAGTATTAATGACTTCAAAGTTTATCAATGGCTGCAAATGTCCACTTTGGCAATTCATATGGATATAGCCAAAAAAAAAGCCCTGCTCTTGTGTCTCTGCAGCATGCCTCACCTCGCTTACTTTCTATACTTCAGCCACTTTTGTTACACTATCCCACAGGTCAACTACTTCATTTGCTGTAACAAGTCAGTAACAACAAAAAAGTAAGTCGAATGAATGAATGAGGAGGGGAAAAGAAAAAAAAAAAAAAAAAAGATGGATTTAAACATGTGTCCCAAACTCATTATCTTAATTTGTGGTGGCGCCTATCAAGCTGCTCCTGGGAGCAACACGACTGAAATCAGTTCTCCTGGTACACACGTCCCTCAGCTTTGTCATTACCTTTAAAATCTTAACGGAAATGTATATGCCAAGCCTTTTTAAACTTTTGCAGACCTATTCCAGATTTCACCTCCGCACAGAAGCAGGAGTAGCAAGGAGTGCTCCAAATGACAACACGGATAAACACACATCCCTCAGCAAGCAGCAGGCAGCCCCCTTCATTGTAAGGCCCAGCACAAGGACAGGCTGCCACAGCTCAGAAACTAGTTCTGGACAGACTGCCAGCAAAGCACCGGCACGTGAGCAGCAGCACACTGCGCTACTACAGAAACCAGTGAGCAACCCAGACCCGCAGCTGAGGACCAGTGAGGCTGTCAGGGTTACTTAACTGGACGTCCAACCAGCACTGCATGCACACCGCACCATCGTGCCAAGGAGTGGCAGCAACCCTGCAGAGCTACTGATCTCCTTGCGTTCTCCTCCCTCTCACCTCCAAGCAAGAATCTCCGATCTGACTCCCAACCATTCCGCACTTTTGAACACAAGCTGTATGGGTAGAAGAGTTTGCTGTCTAGAAAACTAGAGACTGGGTAACCTTCAGCAAGCAGCTTCTAGAGAGTTACGGGGGAAAAAAAGACAGGTTTACAAAACCATAACCCCGTATCCCACTTTTTTAGTCATTAATAAGTTTTACTTATTTACCATATAGCGTTAAAGATTTAAACTTACCAGAAAAGCTACTAAGTGTGAGCTGAGGAGAAAAAAACAACAAAAAAAACCACACCACCAAAAAACCCACAAAAAATAAACAAAAACCACACAGGTAACCGCAGAAGACATAGAAATCTCTTTAGATCAGTAACAATGCTGAGTCAGCATCAAATAATTTTGCAGCATCCTGGCACATTTTTAAAATCTTCTGTTTAGTTGCATTTACAGACCTGCTTCAGAAACACAACTATTATACAGATACTAGACATAAATAAAAAATAATCCCAGATATAAATGGGAACTAAAACATTCTCAGTGTTTAAGACAACTAATTAAGTCTCTGTGAGGGACAAAGATGTAAGCGTAAATACTAATTGGCTCTTTTTTGACAGATCCATGCACAGCTTTTAGCAGAGTCTGAAACAGCTATCCTTGTAACTACATTAGTCGATTACAGATTCTATTTAAAGGAAATAAATAACAGCAATTTAAAATTATAGATTTTATTCCTGACTAGCAGGACAGATCTGTGTCCTGCTACCAAAAAGTGCTCTGAAATACAGAGAATGTATGTGAGACAGTTTCAGTTTCCAAGTTGCATGTTGAAACAGGAATGTGCTCTTTTGTTCTATTTTTTCCCCTCATTTAATCATAATGAAGTCACTTGTGACATTACAACGGTTTCCAGAGCAACAGTCCAGTCAGACGTGATGAACAAAAGATAAGGGTGTGCACAGGAGAGCTCTGTAACCCACCGGTTATCTTGATGGGAAATTCAGCATAAATCTGTTTAGGCCAAAGAAGCAACTGGATCTGTCTGGATATGCAAGGATTGAGATTTTCACATAATGGGATCAGACTTTAGATCAACATTAAAGAAATACAAGGCGAGATAATGTGTTTTTTTCCCAAAGTATCTGAAAAGGATGCGTACATCATCTGGTTTGTTCCGCGGGGACAATACATAATGTAGTAAAACAAAGCAGAAAAAGCTACTGTAACATAGCACTTACAGTTCCAATAACATGAATGATAATCCAATGGCTGGCTGGACTCATCAACCTTCCGTATTTGGCTACCAGATTTCCCAAGAACTTAAAGACATAATGCTTTATGAATCCAGAGCAGAAAGGATAAGGTCTAACTAATAACCCTGGATCAAGTCAGGTATATATAGAAACCAGGCACTATCAGAAATATGAGAAACAGAGGATTGTGCCTTGAAAGGAAGGAATTTAAGCATGAGAAATGCAGCCTGAAATCACCCAGAGATCTACTTAGTCCCGTATCTATAGACAAATCGCCTTTAGGGATTTCACGAGGTGTCTGCAATCTTTCAAAACAGAGAGCTTGAAATGCCATGGGTTAACAGACTCATGTGTCTATGTCCTGGGGCATGTTACATATATGTACTACATATTAATGATTAACCCACCGCACAAACAACACGAAAACTGCACAGTCAGCATCATTTAAATATGTGAGGCACAGGAGAGGAGCCTTTCTTTCTTATACTGTAGTAATACCTCACAGACGATTAGTATTTTCCCAAAAGATTTTCCTCAGAAAAACAGTGATAGAAATATGCTGTAACAATCTCCATCAAAACACCTGCCCTCCACCTGAAGGAACACCCCCAAACAAGCATTTGAAGGAACGCTTATCAGCAAAAGCAATTGTTTCCTTACTGGCATCATCTAACTATTGGCATGAAAGCTAACCAGGAATCCTGCTACAAAAGCAAATCAGCCCTTGAACAATCCCCCAAGACCTTTTGCTCCCACAAGAGCTTCATACTTCAGGTCAAACACAACACTGAATCACGGTCAAAAGGAAGCTCTGTGGAAATGGAGCAAAGCTGTGAAAAAAGTCCCGATTAAGACCTATATAAACAAGTGATGCAACTCAAGTTTATTTACTGTGCTAATCAAGGGCCAGAAAAAAAAAGAGATCATTCATTTCCTTATTTAAAAGGTAGAGAAACAAGCAACAGATAACATCAGGAAAATATCTAAAATATCTAAATATACAACAAGCATGGACACGCAGCATTATTTCTGCTTCCAATGGTACATCTACCCCACTGTGCAGTCCTCCAATGTGGACAAATGCCTATCTACAAAACCACAGGACTGCAAAAAAGGATGAAATTTCATGTGCCGTATCAGGTCCCAAACCAGCATGAACTTTAATTTAAAGTCACATTTTATCAATGTCATGTTTTCAGATAAATAACTACAATAGACAAATGACAGCACCCTGATAAACTCAGTATCTTGGTCACTAATTTTCCAAGGAAGGAATAAAATCCATCAAATGCTAGTCCTAGAGAGTAGTTCAGTATATCCAAAGTAAACCTACCGTTACTGCAATATGAGTAGCTAGCTCCTAGTTAAGCTTTCAGAGGGGCATATAAGCAAACGACTGCAAAAGCGATTTTGGAAATGTATGTTTTAATTTGGGGAGGCAGTAACAGGGAAAAATACAGGAAGATCTGGGTGAAGTAGTCATTTCCACGAACTGAGCAGCTTAAAAGTACATTTTTATAAACCGAAAATCTCTCTAAGCTTGTTTTCAGAAAAATTATAGGGCCCATTTGAAGAGCTGTCTCAAAACAGTTCTTCTTAGAGGTGTCCTCATCACCCAATAGCAACTGTCTTCCAGAAACACATCTCACACATGAAGAAACAGGAAAGAAAAAAAAAAAAAAAAGGGGGAAAAAAATCACCAAAGAAAAAAGTGTACTCTATACACTGACTATCCTTTAGCAACCTACAAGTCCCTGTTGTACTTTCACGATCAGATCTGAGCTGTCCCACAGGAAGCCATAATGAAACGTACCCCAGACATCCCCGAGTAAGAGATTACTGTTGTCACACACCTCACCTTGCTACCAAAACCTGGCACAGCCTGGAACGTAAAATCAAAGTTAGAATTTAATCCCTTCACACTGACTCTCCTCCAGAAGGGACTCATGACATGACAACATTAGACAGAGCCTTGGGTATCCCTGTCACCCAACAGCAGCAGACATACCCATACCCAGCCTACCTTCACTCTTCTTTCATTGCCAACAGCAACACTAGATTATTAACAGTGGGAGAATTGCTTAGCGTTCTTAAACACCTCAACCTTAGAAATATTAGGTAAGATGTCATACAAACCATTAACACCTTATGTGAACAACTGTAATTCAAAGCCATACCAAACATATATATACACGCTCACTCCATTTTACCCACAGGGTTGCGTGAGATGCTAGAGCTTCTGAATGCTGCACTGCAGCAAGGGAAGGCTCGGTGACTCTTTGGCCGGGAACAATGAAAAAGCCCATCTTGACTCTCCAAATTTTCCTCAATTGTTTCCTTTACTCACATCCTGCAAAGAGCTGCACAGTCAAAGCAATTATTTAATGGCTTCTCCTCCTCCGTGCTGTAACTGAAAAAATAGTTAGGTTGGAGGGGTTTTTTTTTCAAATGAGTTACTATTTTTTCTACGCTAGTCACTTTTGTATATCTTTATCATTCACTTCATTACCCGCTTTTCAAAGGTAACAGAAAAGAATATTTTCCGCACAGCTGTCTCGCCACCAAGTACAGAAAGTTATTTGAATTGATGGTATTATCTGTGGATCTAAAACAATGCTGAACAAAAATAGTAAGGTGCTAAATAGGACAAAGATACAAAATATAGAATACAAAACCCCAAAACTCAGTAAAAGCATAAAGTGTGACTAAAATGGCCTACTTCCTCATGTCATGGTGGGGGAGGGGGGAAGAAATGGGATAAACTTCAAAAAAACCCAACAGACAAGCAGATGCATTTCTTCACAGAACACATTTCAAATGCTTTTGTATTCAGGGAAAGCCAAAACAGACAAGTTACTCTCATAATTTTTTGTTTTGTTTTTGCAAATCAATTCCTGAAGAGCTTTTAAAAGCCATCTATTCTTCATTACTGCAAATTGCTTCCATAATCTCAGAAAATTGTGATAAGGGATTTACAGCAATTTTCCCTTCCCTACAGAAACCAGTGCCTTCTGACCCAGTTCCAACTAAATCACCTCATCTAAGCTTCAATTTGTATCTGAGGATTTTTCTCTACCAATGCTAAACATCAACCATTCTGATTACAACCTCTTCTAGTCCCTATGTGAGACGGTGCTTCTATTATCCACCTCTGCCACGAGCTGAGGAAAAACAAAACACTTCCCAACAATTCAGTCTCCATTTTTACCCCCAAACTCAAGACATGGATGATTCTAATTTAGTGTAACTGCACATACACACCATCTGATCCATTACACCTCGTCCCTTTACAAACACTTCACCTCTCTGTCTCCTGGAAGTAAATTTATTATTTATTAAAAAGGTGCTTTTTCTGAACATCAAGGTTGTCCATAATAATGAATTCACAGAAATTTAACATTGTTCGCTTCGTGACTTGGGTCTTACAGATACTCAACACGTCTTAATAAATAGTAGCAAATGTGTGGCTTGGGATTTTTCTATTTAACTCTCCTCTACGTTTACAACAGAGCTGCCATTTATCTTCTCCCAGTGACGGAAAGTGTTACTGCCATCTGTGCTGACTCCAGCTGGTATAAGACTAATATAAGATTCTGTTAGCTGCTTTGAGCTGCTTATTCAGCTGGCAATAATAAAAGTCAAGCTCATTAACAGCATAGCAAAGTTTCTGCTTATCTCATAGAAGTGACTACACACCTCCACGAACCTTTCCACCATTAACAACAAAAAAAAAAGCCCATATTTAGTTGGCACTTGCTTTCAATAACAATCTCACAAAGATTGTAATTACTTTTTTTTTTTCCCAAACATGTCTATCAACTGGGCTAAAATGACTCTAAAAAAATGAAAAGCTGCTACATCAAGGCAATATGTTGTTTCCTGTACACAAACTGAAATAAATTTCAAAAATCAAAGGCATCCATAATGTTTCAAGAGGCAGTCAGTGAATGAGCACTTCTGATGCAAGTGCTCAGGAAACAGTTTTTCTGTCTCTCAAACAATACTTAATGGAATACCGATTAAGATTTTTTCACATCCTTTATATTTTAAACAGACAAGACACAAACTATTGCAGAACACTCAAGCAATGCATGATCTTAAATACACACTGGGGAATTTTATGTTCCCTTGCTTGCAAGTTGCAGAACTCTGGGACTATGATCTGGGAGATACTAGAAATGAAATTTAACCACAATTTTAGCAGGCTTTTCATCCCCCCTTCTCCCTGATGTCAAAACAATGTTACCATAGGCATCAGTAAGCACCAAAGCCAAGGAAACACAATTTGAACAGTTTAACTGAGTATGTGCAACTTTTTGGTAATTTATCTTATTTATTAAATGCACATGTGCAGTAGAAATTCTCCTGTGAACTGTCACCAGCTCTTGACTCTATCACACTCCCGCAAAACATAAACTACTCTTCCTTCTCAGCTACACATTTTGTAACAAGCCCTATTGACACAGCTCATTATCCATAATGCTCTTCTATCTTTTGTCCTTCTACAGCTTCTGTCCAAAGCAGTACTTGTCTCAGAGCAGTCAACCACCTTCTGTCTGCACGAGGCTTCAAATTTCTGTATTTCCAAGTCATTTCTGGTTCTTATCTTTCAGTAAACTGTTGAGCCCAAATACACAGGGCAGACAAGTACGAAAGAAAAAGCTATTGTTAACAAGAAGGTGGTCCTAGCTGATAGGCATGGACAGTGAAAAAAGTTTAATTAACCATCTTATATTTGATGGTTACCAAAATGTGTTATCACATACTTCCTCTCAAACCTATTAAATCTCACTTTGTGATTCGGATAAAAATGTTCATTTTTTATTTTTCATACTATACTCCTCCTGATTTGCCAGCACTCACCCCATCAGCACCCTGAGACAAAAGGTTGGAGGCATAGTTCTAAGTACAGGCTTTGAAGAAAAAAAAAAAAAATACA
>VZTL01039650.1:339-16642 GCA_013400535.1 Scopus umbretta
TGCCAGCATGTTATTTAAAGGCGTAGAACAAAAGAGAGGAATGGAGGCTAAACCAACCTTCCCCTGTAAAGAAAGACTACTGAAAGGAAGACTTATCTGTTGTGTTCATGTATGCAAGAAGACTGGAGCTCAAACATGTGACAGCAACAATGAAACTTCTTGACATTTATGTGACTCATTTTTAGGACAATGTCTGACACATCTGTTGTAACACTCACCCTTCACTAAAGACAAAGGGATTCAAGGGAGAGGGTGGTTGCAACAAATACTGAACATGCATTGGACACCACTAGCAGAAAGCAATGTTTATCCTTCACTGCCTGGTGAACTTCTCCAGAGGACTCACCAAGCTTAGTCTCTCAACCAAATACATGAAAGAAAGATCCTGTTCACCTGAAGAGAGTCAGGGATTCACCACTTAAATCTTGGATGGAAATACAAATCAGGACTTTGGTATTCTGCAGACGGATTTCTCATTTTATATTGGTTCAGCCCTGACACTTTGACAAAGGGAAGAGTTACACACCAATTAATTTCTCAGTATGTTTAAATCATGGGGTCTGCTAAAATTTGCAGAATTTCCTTCACTCCCCAATGTAATTTAATATTATCCTTAAAGTAATTATTTCCAATTTGCCTTTTTAGCATAACCCTTGACAATATCAAAGTATCTTGTATTATATCCAACAAGTATGCTTAATAATCTTTTGGTTATTTACTCAAAAATGCTTGCTTCTTACAAGCCATACATTGCTTGTGTACAATTGTTGTTTATCACCCATATTGTGAAGGGGGAAAAATCCATTTTAAGTGTGCTTAAGGGTATATTTTTGAAAGAACAGAGTCACAAAATGCTGGCTTTCTCTTTTTCACTAGGAAAGCTGAAAAACAGTCATCACAAAAGGGAGAACAACAAGATCAAAGCCCAATTTGCTTCCATATACCCTTCCACCTATTAATCTGATATATATGCTCTTCAAGAGAAAGGGAAGACATCAAAACTTTCCTCAAAATTATCTGAAACACTACAAGTCACAGGTGGCTACTGTTGGTCATGTGAAGGATTCCTCGTTTTCAGCTGATAAGAGCTAAATGGCCTGTAACCATAAATGTGTAGGAAGTGTACCAAAAAAAACAGCACTGGATCTGCTGGACCTGTAAGAGGAGAATAAGAGACTGTAGCTAGCATGATGTAAAAGCCACAACTGCAAAAGCTCCAGATAACAGGAAGAACACAAAAAAAATGGGCGGAGGTAAAGTCAAGAGGATTGGTATCAGCTGCAGACTAAATAAAGGTATATGTAAGGGTACCTGGAAGGGGCAGGATATAGTTGCTACAGCATAAGTATGTAAGGCCATTTGAGACACCAGTGCAGGACTGACCAGGTATGGCACCAGTCTTCTGAGATCTCAGTTCCCTTATTTAGCCCAGATGGGATACTCTAGGATATCTCAGACGGCAACTGTATCCCACCCTAGGTGCCTAAGCTGTCATCATAGTCCACCCAAATCTGTCCCAGTGGAATCTAGAGAGCTATTAGCCAACTAAATGTAGGTTAGGGTGAGCTAGGTAGCTCTGCAGACTTCACTGACTGTATT
The DNA here is from genome assembly GCA_013400535.1 of Scopus umbretta. NCBI lineage: Eukaryota > Metazoa > Chordata > Aves > Pelecaniformes > Scopidae > Scopus > Scopus umbretta. The sequence goes on from VZTL01039650.1 coordinate 1,939, forward strand.
AACTAAACAGTCTCCATTGGCTAAAATTGGCTTAACATCTAACTCACAGCTAGGCATACATCTCTATTGAGACACTCACATTGAGGTGTCCACTTTGACGAATCCCATTCCCAAATGCAGGGTCTCAATTAGTGCCTTAGCATAGGCCTTTAGTGCCATTTGAGGTAGTGCAGGACATCTGAGATACCTGGAAGTCATTGGAAGATCTGACTTGAGACCTGTGGGAAACCTGCACCCTTCTGGACCAGTGGTGGAAGGCCAGGGAGAACAGCTAAGTTGCCCAGGGCTTTTCAAATGTCCCTAAACATTATGTTTAGGAAAAAGGAATCAAGATCTATTTATTCAGCATCTGAACTTGAATCATGCCCACTCTGCCTGCCCCACTGAGATCTTCAACAACAGACCCACATACATATTCAAAGTCTCTTCTTGTGACAGTTGTCTGCCAATAGACACCAAGTCTACAGGGCCTTTCAAATCAATTTTCCAGCTGAGGGCTTTAACCCCCATATTACAAACATGAACATGGACTTCCTGTGACATGTCATGCTTCAGCAGGATAGAGGCAAGCTCTCCCTCAAAAATATCAAAACAATACCAAAATCCAGTTTTGGGAAAAACTGTGCCTCAAGAATTTTATCAGCATAAATATATTCTGTTAGTGCATGAATATCTTGCTTATCTTACTTATCATCCTTATCTTACCTTGATAAGGCTGCTTGTAAAGAGAAAGTTTCCAGGGCCACAAGCTGCCAAGACCCAACACATCTCAGGAGCCAAGCCCTTCACACCTGCTAAGAAAAGAAACCTGAAAGATTACATTTAACAGTGTCACCCACAGATACATTTCACATCAAAGCAGTGTTGCTGGCATGGGGACTTACAAACAGTACCACTGCTTGGAAGATTCCTCCTGTTAGTCTCTCTTTTGCTGTCAAGATTTCACAGGAGAAAACGTTGGAGTATTACAGCACACCTACACAGCCAGATAACTGACCTCCTCCATTCACTCCAGCATTCTGAGCCCTCTGAGCACCCACACTGCAAAAATGCTAGCTTGCTTCTGGGACCTCTTTAGGAATGAACCATCTAATGCCCTTCAAAAGAGAAATCAAGTGGGCTTTGGAGACTAGTTCACTGTGGGGACTACTGCTAAAAGATAGTACAGAGCAGGCTGATCCAAAGTTGAATCCCTCAACCCTGTGTTGTCCTGCTACACTGAAAAAGATGAACAAGTAAGTGTGCACCACCTTTTCCATGGGATAAGGATCATTCCCTAAGGCAGATTCAGCAGGCAGTGTAGATTTAGCCTTAGACACTATACCCAAGGGAGAAATGCAGAATTTCTTCAACTGTTCATCATTCCACTGGGATTTTTCATTGTAGACAAGATAGAAATAAGCCAGATAGATTGGATTGTCTTTCTCAATGTCACACTTTACCCCCATGTGACAAGTGCAGACAAATATGTGTTAGGAAAGTAAGTATTAGGCAAAGTGTGCATGCTGGATTGTAGAATGCAGTTTGTCACTAGCAATGCTGAAAGCAAGAACAGCTGTTGAAAGCAGCTGAGGAACCTCAATAATATGGGGCAAAACTACCAGACAGTAGAATAATGATGAAAATAGAGAATACTGCAACTTGAAGTGGCAATCTATCTCAAACAATGAGTTTTCATAATTCAGAAAGATGAGTGCTAATATGTGGTGCCTGGAAGGAGGGATTCAGGGTAGGTAGAGGAAGGAAAGGAGGAAGGTAGTTCAGGCTTGAGAGTCATCTGATTTTCAGAAGAATCAAAGAGAAAATGCCTCATAGCACTGGCTTCTGTATCTCGCAAAACAACACCCTTTACCTTTTCCTTTTCATCTCATCCTGCTGCATGTAATCTTGCATCAAATGTGAAATACAAGTCTTCACGTCAGCTCAGGAGTAGCAAATATCTGGCTTCACAGAGACACTTGGAACTAACTCATTGTTATTTGGGGCTCTTTCCTCTTTACAAAGGGTGGCTTCTCTAATGCTGTTTGAGACCACAGAGGAGAGATGGAGAGAAATACTGGCATGCTATCATCAGCATTTTTTAAAGAGTCTACAAGGCAATCAACCAACACAGTGCAATAAGTACAATTCTTGTGTTGTTTTATTTAGTAACCTCTTCTATTACTACAATTGAAAATGATAGTTAAAAACCCACCATATAGTATAGATTAATCCTACTTTAATTTACAACAATTGCCACTGGATTGCAAACTGTTTCCCTGTACTAAGTGTTTATTATAAAATCACTATTCAAGAATTGGAAAAGAAACCATACAATGTTTAAGAAAAAACACAAGCACTGGTCATCATCCTAGAACACAGTAGCAAAGTCTGAGCTAAATTAGAGAGCTGATAAATATATTAACACAGCACCAATAGTGCATAATGAAATCTTTTAAGTAACATAGGGAAAAGGAATAAAGTTATTAAAAATAAATGTCTTTCTCTATAATGGTACATGCAAGGGGTCTCCACTGTATTAAAACATATAAAAATAATGGAGAAGAAAATTGAGTTGTGAGCACTGAGATTTTCTACATTTGCTTATTTTTAATGTAGAATTCAGGCAGGTGTCTAAGGCAATATACTACAGTTTCATGTATAAATGAAGCAGTAAGTTTCAGTAACTTAAAATTAATTTAGATTAAAATTGAAGTTTAGCTCCAAATGGAATTGAGTTGTGAAATAGTCCTGTCAAAAATGAACAGAGATCTAAATTTAAAATGACTGTTGGCTAACAGAACAGTAGAATATTGGTTAAAGATTGTGATTTGAAGCCCACATTTACTAAAAAGCAGATAAAATCAGGTCTTTAAGGAGAAGTATCTGGCCCATGTAAGCCATCATTTCAACTTGTTACCAAGTTAGTAATATTTAATTTTCTTCTCAGTTTTATAAATATAAAATCACCTTTAAAACACCACCATACAAATATTAATCTGACTTTTATGCTAATGTTTCTGAAAAAGGTCAAAAAATGAAATATTTCTTTATCTACCAGTAATGCTTTTAAGCCATATTTGCTCTCTCTTTATTTAAAAACTAGCAAGCAAAAACCCCTCAATTTCCATATGACAGTAATCACCAAATCATTTGGCTATTTTATTAAAATATACATCAATAAGAAATTTAAAAATCAGAAGTGACATTATTTTGGAGGGCGAATTGCTAATAAAGCAACACAGATTTTCATCCTGTGTGAAACAGCTGGACCATGACGAGATCACATTAGCACTAATTAAAATGATATTTTTTTGTGCAGTTTTTGTTAATCCAGCTTCATTGGACTCAAAAGGATTTTTGAAATCTGTAATAAAAGCTATTATGTAATCTTACTTTGGTTCTCTTGCATCAGGTTACTGTGTGAAATTTCCCTATAATAAACCATATTTTCTTAAAACGCTCACTCAATAAAATCAATATTAAGATTTTACTATTATAGCTGTTTTTTCCCAATATATGATCCTCATTTAATTAAAAAAAATTAAAGCTTTAATTTATTTTTGCTTGATGAACAAGAAAAATATCATATTAAAGGCAACATTTTGCCATGTTTCTCTTTCTCCCTCACTTTCCCAGGTCCCTGTTGTTCCCAATGTATAATTTGCAAAACATATTGCTTCAATACTTACAATGAGAGAGGCGGCCCAGCTGTGGGAGGGAAAGGACAGCAGTCTCCAATATTACCATAATAATCTGCCTAAGGTCCCATGAGCCCTCTGGAGTATACAATTCTCTATACTGCAGGCCCCAGCTGGAGAATGTTCTCTTGACATGTATGCCAACCTTTGCCTGCAGGCAAAATAAAAAAAGGCAGAGAAGTAATCATGAAAATAAAAAATCTTGTCAACTGTGGTAGGATGCAGTTTCTATGTTTTTTTGCTCACGTAGGCAGTCATTGTGCTAACAAAATGATAGGAGACTTTAAAAGACTGCAGCTGGTACATGTTTAGCTGGAGAGGGGAGAACATCATGTGCCACGCTAATTCCGCAATTCTAACTTTGGGGGAAAAAATGAGCAGTGATATTGTATTACTGTCAATATGCATGACAGCTTTATTTACCGCGTCCTCCAATGGCTGCTCATTACAGGATTTAAGCAGGAAAGTGAAACCCTGACAGTGTTGTGCTAATTGCAAAGGGCCAGATTGTGATCCTCATTGTTTTGTGTTGAGTGGTTAGGGGTTTTTTTCATGGCAATGAGGGCTCTCAGGCAAATAGTCTTGCTGGCTCGGTGGGACTAATTGGGAACTAAACACCCATCACTGTGAAAGCCATGCAATTGGCTCAGTGAACTTTCCAAGAAAACAAAAAGCAGGACTTTAAATCAAATAATGCAGTAAACAGAAAAGGTGGTTGGAAGACTATGTATAAGATCAAAGATATGCTTTTGCCCTTCAGTTTCAAACTCATTTGAACCCAAGAACCCAAGGTCTTTCTTCTGATTTCATTCAAAAAGATGTAAGTAAGGGGAACGCCAGCGTCACAGAGCTCAAAATAAGTACCACGTTGTTACAGATTGCTAAAAAAATAAAAGTGGTCTCCTGTAAAGAAAGAAAAAAATGTGTGTGTACCAGTCGTGGGTTGAAGGCTGTATTTTCAGAAGAGTGTTATCAAAGTAAAACAAAGAGCTATTTACCATTTTAACCCTAATTAACACTAAAACAAGATTTCTTTTTATTTTCCTTTGCTACTGGAAGACATATTCCCACTCAAGTGCATAGTATTTCATCTCACAATAACCTCATGGATTTTACAGGGGTACTCAAGGTGGACGATCTTTGGTATTAAACCAGTACCCAAACTGAAAACCTCAACCCTCCTGCCTGAATGAGTTCAGTATATAGCATCCATCAAAGAGAGTTAATCATTTCTTAGTCTAATGCATTTTGGATAGAGCAGCTTTGCTTAACCATAAACCCGTATGCAAGTGGAGTAAAAATGGCTGTGGAAAGCTAACAGATCAGAAGAGAGCTGCTTCAGGCTCAGAGGACACAGGCGTGGGAGAGACCCAGAGACAGGGCCAGCTCCCAGCAGGTAAAGTTTCAATGCTATCACCATCTTCCTCCTCCCTTCCTGCTCACCACTAACCCACAGAGAGTTTTTCTTTATGTGATTAATTAAAAAAAAATGTTAATTTGAAAGTACTTTTCACCTAACCATGTGTGTGTATGTAAATATGTAATTTTTATTCTTCAAAATCTGCTTTCACCTCCTTTGCCTCCTTTCTTCAAGCCACCTAGAAGGAACAAGAACATGTTTAGCTCAATAATTGCTCTTGAAGGATATGTACGGTAGCAAGTTAAAGAGATCGATTTGTTGTCTGAAAGTGGAAGTCATTACTTACACTGGGTGGACTTGGGAGAGACCCTGTCTGTCTGGCACATGAATGAGATCATTCTTTAAGTCTGCCAGCCAAGTGGAGCTTAATTGAAGACGCTAGAGAATTTAAAATGAGGAGAAAATGAAAACAAAATAAAATATATATTGAAACTACTGGGCCAAGATTAAACAGTGTAGAGAATATTCCACATGGATGTAAGAGAAAGAAGGAATCCTGGCCAAAGCCTGTTTACACTGACTTGAACAATGTCCCCTCACAAAACTACTGGAACCAAAGAACGCAACTCTCCAGAAAGAAGAGGCTTTTGGAGTCTAAGGTTTTTTAGGAGTAGTTTTCACGTAGTGCAGCTTTGGATATTGGTGTCTGAACTGTCTCTCTGCATTTCATCATTCATAATAGGACATCACAGTCAAACAAATAAATCCCACTTCTTACCATAGAATGAGTTGGAAGCCTGGTTACCATCACTGTGGCTGAGTTAGGTATATAACCTTGCTACCAGATTCATCTATGTTCTTACAAGAATTAATATAGGCTTGGGGAGGCATTCCTTCTCTCTTTTCTTGCTTGTGTTAACTATTAACATGGCTTGTGTTAACTACTTACTGCTCTGAAGCCACAGCTCCATCAGTAAATCAAACATTCCCTAGTGCACTCCCCAGCACTGTGGTCAACCTGCACCACACAGCCCAGATGAGAGCAATTAAACACAAACCCCACTACTCTCTGCAACAGGGTGAGAATCTGCAGTGCCCTTCGTAAACTCCCAGACTGTCCACAGGAGCAGTTTGGGAAAGCATTACGCAGCATGGGCCAAAACCATGGGCAGAAAGATTTACAATGCTATTTACCAGTACAGATGTAGCATGAACACATCTTGCTTGTATGTAAAATAAATTTAATGGAATTTTTTCAGGTTAGTGAGACCACCATAAATGCATAAAAATAGTTATCATCCCGCAAAGGTACTGTAAGCAGTTAAAAAAAGTATTCTATAACGGGGTTACAGATCTCTGTGAAACATTTATACTTTATTTGCTGGTTCAATCACCTAAAAAATAAATAATATTTGATATGATATATCATTGTGACATCAAAAAACAAAAAGAGTTTTCACAAAATGTAGCAGGAGTATATGCTAGCTTAAGAAAATGTAGTTGGTTTATGTCTGAAACAATTTTTTGAATCCAGCCCAGAAAAAACTATAATTTGGATTTACGTGAATTTGCATTTTCCTTCAATTAGATGTACTCATTGATATTAGGCATGGCAGTAGGTATTTTGGTTGATAAGCAATAGGAGTAGGACAGGAGGCCAGAGTCATTAGCAACAAAAAACACTGTCTAGCAGAAAATGTATTTTAACAAGTGTAGCCCTGCCATAATCTCCAAATTACACAATTACACGATTCCATGGTTTTGTCTTGATGGTAGGGATACAGGTGTGGGTTTTGCAAATTAATCTTCTCTTACTTTCTTCACCCGGTGGGATGAGAAAGACTGGTGTAACCCATTTACCTTAGGCACCTATTTTTGCATGGACTGAAATCTGGAAGTTCTTGTCTCTCTGCAGAGAGTCTAGTCAGCTAGCTGACTTGACAGCCAAAGTTAGATAAAACAAATGGCCTGTTCCTGTTACTTCAAGTTGATTTGGAAAATCCCTCTGGGTATGAGATGTGCCAAGTGCCTTTAAAAATCCAGCTCCAGATCTCTGCAAAATCCCAACCACCTGTGTTATGTGCTCAGTTTGCAAGTACTTTTCTGTGCTTTCCAAACTCCCTTGGCTCACGTCAACAGAAAACATTTGCCACCAACCCAAACAATTCCAACTGCAGATGCTGCTAAGAAGCTGGCTCGCCCCTGCAGGAGGAGGTCTGGAGTTGGCACAACACCACAGGACACTGACTGTTGTGGTTTAACCCCAATCAGCAACCAAGAACCACACAGCCACTCGCCTCAGTGGGATGGGGGAGAGAACCNGCAAAGCAAAGCAAAACGTGTACGCATGCAGCCAAGAGTTACCCAACAGCCCCGCAATGAAGGGAACCTACCACTCAAGCCTCCCATGCACATGGGATTGGGTACGCCGCAGCAGCTACCGCAGACCTGACGCTGAAGACATTTATGGTGGGTGTCCACCTAAGGGAAGAATAGGAGATCAGATCATTCACCCAAACAGAGAGACAGAATGGAAACAAGCATTCTGGAAGTGGAATATTTCTACCCTCCACCAAGTGAAAAAGAATTGGCGATCTGCTACTTTTCTCACTGCAATGGGCCTTCGGCACTTAAGCTCAGCCATGCAACATAATTGTCCAAGAAATCTCGTTGCTACTCTGGGGATAGCTAGCTTCCCATGTTTCCTTAGAAAGGAAGTAGTAGACAACTACGTATTCATCCTGGAAAGATAAAAGCTTTGTTCCGTATGTTATTTTGGAGAGAGATTGGGACCAATCACTAAGTGTTTGGCAGATTAAAAAAAAAATACAATGAATGTCTTCAGTCTCTGCACTGTCAAATATTCTCCTGTCCTCTCACAAACCTTTGGATAATTCTGACAACTCTCCAAATCTCTGTTATGATGCTTATCCCAGAGCCTGGGAACTGCTAACCCATCAAGGGAATATTTGCTGAACACACCACACCATTCAGAGACATGACAAGGAAAATAGGATTTGTGAGTTGCTGCAGAGGAACCACTGAAACCCTGACTGCAAAAGGAAAACAAAATATTTCCCTATGATACCAGAGATTTTCAAATAAATGAAAAAGAGAAGAGAAGGTCTTATACAAGAAAATTGTCGAGCAACATCTGAAATACTGAATGCAGCATAAACTGGGTGGATCCCTTGTCATGATATGTTGCACTTCTGTCAAGGGCATGAAATAAAGCGAGAGGGAGGAAGAGTAAAAACTGACAGACTGCAGTTCACTGAAAGTCTGATTCAAAACCCAACAGAATAATTGTATTTTAATGAGTTTTGATTCAGTCCCGACAAGTTTATTTCTGTGTGTGAAAGAGTTTTGGAAGTAAGCAGTATCACTTACAATGTCTTGAGGAAAAATGTCTACAGATGACCAAATTAGACATTTCTAGCAGCATTGTGAAGCATGATAAGCAATGGGATGGGCTTTTAAAATTAATAAATGGGCTTAAAAATATGGCTATTATTCTAAAGTTAGAAAGTTAGTGATAGGACTTTAAAAGAAATCCCCTCCACGAAGAGGAAAAATAAATATAAATTGATAAGAAAAACTGACATAACAGAGACACTAAAAAGATGCAGAGATTTTTGTTTGGAAAAAAGATGAGAACTTGGAGTATTGAAGGAAAGCAGGATTACAATGTTAGTAACTAGGTAAAAAGAAAGTTGTGTCAGGTCTTGGAGTCTTTTCTGTTTCTGAACTGTCTAGTATCAGTTAATTTTATTCTCTCCTTCTCTAGGTCTCCTACTGCTGTCACCATGCTGAGCTCAATTCACCTCTGGTTCAAGAAAGAGATCATGATGCTGTGACTGAGCTGGTTACAAAAGGAAAACTGACTGTGATAATTCAGATTAATGTACAGGCATCAGTTTTCCTTGGCAAGCTTTTAACACAGATGCAAGTCTTTACAGAGGCTCAGCTCTCTTTTCTGCTTCCAGACTCTCCCCTCTGATTCTCCAGCTCCCAGTGGAAGCGAAAGGGACAGTGCCAGGGCAGGTCATTTTGCTTCTTAGTTGCTTTCTTTGACATCCACTTACAAACCTAAAAGCATATTTATTCACTATTTGTTTTGCTGTCATAACTAAAGCCTTCCATCAGATACAAGAACCTCACTTCAAAATACACCAGAAGATTACCTCTGTCTCAGAAAGCTCTTGGGGGCAAGTCTAATTTACTTCTGTAGAGTTGAAGGGAGGGGAGAAGCTTGTGATGGAAATGTCATTCACTGGAGGGCCAAAACTAATAACATTGCACAGAAATAAAAATATAGGTCTGTACAAATAGGAGATATAAGAATGCAACTCATACAACAATAATTCAAAGATAAGAAAAATCTCAGATCTGGAAGAGAGGGGATGGGGGGGGCAACTTGCTTCCATGTCTGAGAGATACGACTCAAATAGTGACTGTTCCTAGGCAAGTCATTTAGAAAAATTTTCTAGTGCACAGAAGGCTGATCCAAACACCTGAGTTTACAGAAGCCATTAATTCAAACCAGGGCTGTTCTCTTGGTGCATGGAACAGTGCTTCTATGGTGGAGCAAAGGTTAGGGAAACATGGCTACAGAGTCACATCCGGAAAGAGACTTGAGCAACCATAGGATAACCAAGGCAGAATTTAAAATCTGTGATAGAAGACTTGTTAATCCAAAAGTTCAAAATTCAAAGCTTAGACTTAATGGCTGAAGCATCAAGTTCAAGATGTGTTGAAGTTCTGCTACTGGGAAAATGCCAGATCTAACAAAGAGCCACTGGGATTCATGAACTACACGAGAAAGTGTAAGCACTGCTTGGTTTCAATTTCAATTTCCATGCTTTAGAACCCCTTACAAAGAAAGCAGTGTGCAAAGACAGCAAGTAGCATAAGGGAGTTGGTGTCACAGAAAAAAGCATGCTTAGGTTGTTCACCTTACACTGCTTAAGCCAGAACTTGGAGCAAGAAATCAGTATCAGTAGTAGCGTTGCCTATTGTTAAGGTCCGGGGACATGTTCTGGCCATATCTCAACTACACACTGGGAGCACTAGGCCACGGCATGCAGCAGCCTCAGACTTTTTTATGCTGCTATTATTACTTTGAGTTCAATATAAGGAAACCCAGACTTCTGCCTGGGCAAGATGTGGTTGGATCCAAACTACTCCCTAGTCTGCACGATCAGATGAACGTATATATCCTATATACAGTGTGGTGAACAAATGACGCTGGTGAGGGAGTGCCAAGTCCCATGTGTGACAGTTACTGCCATCTAAGAGGCCAAGGCTCACGTCATATCCTTCCCACCCCTCCACACGTTTCATTCAGAAAGGAAGTTTCTGGACCAGAAATGTCAAGTGAGGGAACCTTGCTGCTACAACTCTTCCTTCTCTCCTTATCACTCTCTCATTCTTTTTGAACACCTGGTCATCCTCTCTGTTGGCCTGACAGGAATCGTCGGCATTTTCAGGTTTTTCCTGGCAAGGATATTTGTGAATGGATAAGTAACGATGCTGCTGTCAACATTAAGCAGGAAAGTATGCACTCTAATAGCCAAGGAAATTCCTGTGGTTATTTTTTATATGGTATGTCACATTCTTTATTGAATAAAAGCGACCATAGAGTACCTGCTTTCCTTAAAGACTTGTTTGGGAGTTAAAAAAAAACAAAAACCAACAACTACTTTCTAATGGATTTGGGTTCCATGCATTTGTTTATCTATTCATTAGTGTCAGGAATAACTGATAAATGCAATATATCTGAATAGATACATTAATAAAAATTGTAAGTGTTGCTGTAAGAGTGATGCCAGCAGCTGTGATACAAAGGTGGTTTTATATCAGTGATTACACATTAGCTCTGTGTAAAGCATTTTGAGATCTCAGGACTCAACAAGAGCAACAACAGAAGCCCCACAATGTGACTGCATTATTTATTCAATATAGTCTATACCACATGCTGCATTTGCATATAAAGACTACCTTAGACTGAGTATAAAGAGTTATAGAATGAAGAGGTAGGCAAGGGGGTGTTGGATCATCTCTTCCATCTCCCTGCCAACACAGTATCATTCCCTACTGGGCATTTTTAGTGCTTTGTCCAGTCTAGATTAAAATTGAACTTAGTTAGGCTGCTTTCAGGGACTATTCCACAGCTCAACAGATCACACAGTCAGTGTTATCTGATATTAGACCTCTGTTTTTTTATCTCTCCACTGTACCAAATTACCCTCAACTCCCTTTTTTTCAGAAAACTTCAGTCATGAGATATTCTGAGATTGGGACACAGCAAGAAATCGGCTTTACTATTCTTCACGCTTTTTTTCATACTCACAAACAAGAGATATTTGCATACCTTATATCACATATATGGCAATATTAACTTGCACAATCAAGTAATTACTGTATTTTTAGGAATATTTGTCTCCTGTATGCAACCAATATCCTTATGACTAAGTGTAACATTCCAAATAGGCAATAGTCAGTCATGTTAAATTTGCCTTAATAAATATTTGTTCTCACCTGAAGTGGAGTTCTACCTGCAATAGCAAATGTCCATGACACAAGTGTCCAAAATTCTTCTTAAAGTGATAACTTTTTTGTACATAAAAATGTTGGGGTTTTAAGCATCATCTCCCAACCTGCTGGTGCTAGAAGTGGGTATTTTGTGCCTTTAAGAGAAGAAGACCCTTGGCTTTCCAAGGGAATATTTCACACATTTCTCACCCTGCACTTCCATGAGGTAACACGCTTTAAAATCGTGCAATGATATATATTCATGGAAAAAGAGCTATCTAAGGTGGCTTCACAAGGGGAGTAGTTTCAGACATACTGCAAATAACATTGCTTACAACTCTCTAAAACAGCAAGTTCCCTTAAAATACCTTGATTGAATCTCTTCCCCAATGTGTGACTGCTTGGCATGGTCCAAACCTGTCATTGGCATTCATTTGTGAATGACCTGCACAGCTTATTTGAGATTTTGCTACCTGCTGACTCTGCACCTAAGCTAAAGACATGCTGATATAACCTTGCAGTTTGTACAGGTAATGGCTGACAGAAGAACTCCCTTCAGGCCAGATGTAGTTGTTGGCTTCTTCACCTGTGGCACATCTGCTCACCATCAACCTTCACTCTCTAATGACACAACTTTATTTCAGTTGTTTGCTCCAGTTAAAGAAAATTGAACATTAGCAACAAAGGGATGCTTAAAGCCTTAAACACCAATCTCTAAAACAGATATATTGAGGCACTGAAGTATTCTAAACATGATAGCCAGCCTACATGAATGGCATAAGTTCCTACTTACATACTCATTCACTCAGAGAAGGTTATTTGTTTACTTTTTACTGAATATCACCTTCTTGCTAAACACCTCTGAGTGCAGCATACTACTGCCCCTAAGAAAGAAAACCTAGTCTCAGTGATACCTCATGGATTTCAGGTTTTTGTCCACAGTTTCTAAGATCTCAACAGAAATGTTTCAAATAATGCACATGAGCTCCACACCAGACACCTGGGCCCTAACTGAGCAAAACACTTATTTTTCTGGCTTAAGGTCATCCTAAAAACAAACTAACGGGCCTCTCTTGGCTGTAGTGCTATAGAAATAGTATCCCCTCTATATTCTTCAGACTAGAATCTTGTCCTAGACAAGACTAGAACCTTGTCCCATATTACCCATTGTAAGTGCAACCTATTTATGAGGGTAAATTTTGGCATTTGATTTTTTTGCAGATTTTTTCCCTGTTACAACAATTAAAATATCCCCTCATTAAAACGGCAGGTACATATATTGAAAAATATGACTATATGGAATGTGAGCAGTGAAAAACTTGAAAACGGAAGGTTTTGTGCCTTCAGTGGAAAGGCCAGTCAATCAAAGTTGTGATTACTATCTCAGCTCACCAGCCCATATGGATTTAATATACAAAAGACCCATGCTTCCTGTGGAAAAACAGCCAACCTCAAGCATTCATTCCCAAAAAGTTAGGTATATTCAGCTGTGAGCACACAAACTTAAAAGCATGGTCATATTAAAATATTTAAATTAGAAGTAACACATCATTTACAACGTAACAGTATTGTATATACAACGACATATCATGGTGCCTGCATCCACTGGTAGATAGGTAAGCAGATATGGGAAGGAATTGCAACAGATAGGTATGGTCTCACAACATGACTATTAACATATGGTATCCTTGGCAGCAGAAGTGGCCATTTAATGAAGTCCATTGTAGGCTGTGCATGTAATTCATGTTTTAACTTTTGTAAACAGCACCTAGTTGCTATGGCTGGAGGCTCTGTATAAATCATTAAACAAATATATTCAACAATTTATACAAAGTCAAGAAGCAGGAAACCTCCATTTCCATATTTAAATCTGCCTGCATGTACATCATTACTGTATTTTATTAACTTGCCAATATATGCACCCCATCTGCATACTGTATTGAAGACAGTTGTCTTTTCTGTATCCTATACTTACAGAATTTTGTATGGAACTATAGAAAAATAAGTTGTAGTGGTGGTTTCTAACCTGTCTTTAAGTAACCATGTCAAGAGAGGTCCGCAACCAGATTAATAAAATTGCTACTTGTAAAGAAATGAGCTAGGTCTGCAAATTGCAATCAATCAAATCAGGACTTACAATATAAGCATATATGATCTCTTTGAAGCTCACACCAGGCCCCTTCCAGAAATTGAAAAAGCCAATCCTGCAAAGGCTCAAGCACAGGCGTTAAACTTAATGTGAGTGATCACATCAGCATCAGTTGAACTTCCCTTGTGCTTAAACACATGCGTAAGTCTTTGTAGGATTGGTATCTAAATTCATATGGTTAGACTTTTATGGAATACAGAAGCTGCAGAGTGCATAACTCTAGGAAAAAATGTACTTTTATGGTTGATTTTACTCACCCAAACAGTTCAGAGTTCTAATAAAAGGCACACAGAATAATAGTATAAAATTATTCTTATCCCTTATTCTCAGTAGCATCAGTCAATGAGAAGAAAAGACCAGAGTCTATCCATATTTAATTATAAAGAAGGTTTCTCTCTGATTAATTGAATCATTAAACATGCACAGATACATTTCATGGTATTAAATATTAGTTACCTTCCAGTATATTAAGAAGTAAAAATCAGAGTGGATTAAATGGGAAGAATTATTCTTAGTGTACGTCTCGCGGTGCATACAACCTCTCACTTGTTTCCCAGGAAACGAAAAGGAAGCACAGACATTCCACACAGAACAAGAAAATGTGCGTAGTCTGCAGAACAACTGGCAAAAAAATCTTGGCCTTTCTTGAATTTATTTATGGTTTCCGCTATTGTGCTGTTTATTCCTGCCTTTACAAAAGAACAGTTCCAGCACTACTCACATTCCACACTGGCAGTTGGTGTTTCTACTAAAAATACAATAAAAATACTACTTTAGGCATTAGGAGATATGGAAAAACATACCCAACCGAAATATCTGCAGTATATGTTCATAATTGCTCTGGTTTCAGCTGGGATAGAGTTACTTTTCTTCCCAGTAGCTGGCATAGTGCTGTGGTTTTGGATTTAGCATGAGAATAATGTGGTAACACACTGATGTTTTACTCATTGCTAAGCACTGCTTACACTGAGTCAAGGACTT
>VZTL01039651.1:16659-45477 GCA_013400535.1 Scopus umbretta
GCCGGCGGTCCGGGGGAGCTCGGCACACACGGGCTCCGGCGGCGGCGGCGGCAGCGCTGACATCAACATGGCCGACATTTTTTCCCTGTGTGGTGTGTGTGAGCAGCAATGAACTGTGGGGGATATTTATTCAAGTTGGGAGAAGTGACAGCAACTCCAAGGAGAGTTCGGCTTGGAAAGGGGCGAGCCGAGGGAAGGACCGACTTCAGCCCGGAGAGTCCGGACTCGGAAGGGGACGGGACTGCCCTCAGCCCCGCCGGGGCGGGGGGAGGCGTACCGCGGGGGAAGGGGGCGGTGGGTCCACATGACACAGGACGGTGAACCTGTTGGAGGTCGCTTCAGAGCGCGGTCGGCTTCCATCTGCAAAGGGCTGTGGGAGAGCGGTGTCAGTAGCCGTAAGGTTTGCGCATCTGTGACTTCACAGAAATTTGTCCTGTGGAACGAATAAAGATCTTCATTTGGTAGGTGGGGAGCTCTAAGGCTTAAGAGACCTACACATTTTCAGGCTTTATGGAATGACATTAATTTCCAGTAACTTCCGAGGTGTTTTGTTAGCATTTGTAGCGAGCTGCATGCAGCAAGGAAGGTGCTTTGTAGCTTAACAGGAAAGCAAAGCTCATATCTGGAGAATAAGTCTTCTCACGTTTCTCTTTTCAGGCTGGCTGGAAGGAGAACCATGCAACGTTTATGAATGAACTGAAAAACCTTCAAGCTGAAGGACTTACGACTCTTGGCCAGTCCCTAAGGACAGCTTTTGATTTATTAAACTTAAATAGATTAGTAACTGGCATAGACAACTATGGGCAGGTAGGTTGACTATTAATAGGCAGAAAAATCGTAAAACACAAACTTCCCAGAGACAGCAATTAGCCAGTTGTCCAAAGAGGCATCTTCATGAAATACTCAGTATGGGGGCTTCTTCAAAAGCAAGCAGAGCTCAGATAGTCACTGACTATGGTTTGATACCCAACTTTTCTTTCTCTTTTTTCTTTTTTTTTTTTTTCACTTCAGTTATAGCTCAGTTTTTAAACTGTGATGTAGCCTCCAAGTTGACCTTCTCAGTTAAACTTTGTCTTTTTTTTGGTATCAAGTCTATGTTTCAGAACTTTAGCTGGTGAGCCTTGTGGGGTCATGAAAACTTTGCTTTCTCTATACAGTGCTGTATAAATGATTAAGTACGGTTTGGGAGATGAGCTGTTTTTCTGACAGCACTGCAGGTACAGAAGTACTGAATGGAGCACAACTATTTCAAACCCCTTTCCAATGAGTTTACTACAACTTCTGTCTGCGTACCTGTATATTTGTAAACCTGCCTGTTGTATCAGAGCCTTGAGAAGCTCTGCTTTTCCAGTGTCTCTATAGCAGCTATCCCTTCAAAGCAGGACTTTTTGGGGTGGGCCAGCATTCTCTTGCTCAGTAGTATGAGTTGCTAAAAGGCAGAAACTCTAGGTGAAAGATGTGCTTTAGGAGGCATACTCAATTCTTTCTGGCACCGGATCAAATCCTGGATTTGTTTCACATAAAGGATGTTCTTAGTATTGGGCAAAGTATATCATGTATGTTTCACGTGGAACATGCTAACTTCATTCTCCCCTTTTCGTTTGTGCGTAATGCTCCCTCTACTATGTGAGAATTAGTTACTGCTCTTGGTATTTAACATGGGAATGTGGTTGTGAAAATAAGTCCCCTTTCTCCCCCTGCCCCATCTAAGCAGAGTCTATGTGATAACATACCATGTTTGTTTGGGAAAGAAATTTCTCCCTCTCATGTTGCATTGTATGGCTTTGCCACTAGGTGATTGAGTGAGCCCAAACATTTTTTAAAATGCCACTTCAATGATGAAACTTTAAAAAAAAAAAAAGTGCTACTTCCACACATGGTTATTTTTTTTGTCTATTACCATCTGCTGTCCTCTTATACATCTGTGTGCTAATCTTTCCCATTTTCTGATGTTTTTGTTTAGTTACATGAGCTATATGAAGCTTTTTTGAACACTTACTACTGTGGGCACACACACAAAGTACTTGCTCTTTCCCATCGCTACTGATAACATTCTAATTAAACCCATGTCAGGTAATTTGCTCTTAGTGAACCAGCTGTGCTCAACTGCTCGACCAAGTGGGCAGTTGAGTTGCCATGACTGTTTTGACTAGCTAGTAGTGTTCATTACTGCAAATAGCTGTTCTTTTATCTGTGGAGCAATGGCTTTTTCTTTGATCTGTTTTGGTTACAAGTCTCTATATGGGCTTGAACCCACCCTTTCTTATGCATGTTTTTTCCTCTGTTCCACATGTGGAGTTGGCTATTGAAGAGGTGTTCATGTCCACAGTCAGGTGACTAAATAGAAATACTAACTCTTTTTAGTGTCTGCAAGAATAGATGAATATATTGCAAGTGCTGGGTCATCTGCTGCTGAAGTCACAGGTTCCCATTTTGACTCTACTAATCAAAGTAGACTTTTTTCATGTCAGATCAAATTGCGGACTTAACTAGTCCTTCAGTGCCCACAGAGTGAGACCCAGGGCAGTTAACTTTCCTCAACTTCACGCTGGCCTTTGAGCACTATGTCGTGTTATCCTGTCAACTTCCTATTGTTCATGTGCACTACCTAAAATTTGCTCAAGGTAAATGGGTATTTAAAGGAACATGGTATGAGAAACTTACAAATTCAGGATAATAAAAGTGATCAGAATGCTCAGTTTCATTTAAAATAATTTTCACACAGAATGTAAAGTGCTGATTCACTTTTTTAAAGCAGGTACAAATATAAAGACCATAAAATATTTGAGTAGTTTACTTAACTAAAACATAGCAGACAGATGTTTGAAGAGTGATTATCTTAGAGTGGGAGGAGAAGGTAATTTTACAAAAATGAAGCATTTAGATGATCTTAGGTGTGGTATTACATGAAGTAATAAATCTAAATTTTTATTAAGCTTTTCTCTGGCTTAACATCTTTTGACTATCACACTTGGGTTTTTTTGGTGTATTGACAAGCTTCTAAGATACTTGCTAAGATCCACTTGTTTCACATGTATGAATTGTAAACCATTTTTTTTGTTATACATACAAATGACAAGACATGATCCAAGTTTGGTGGGATTGTCTGGTTATGTCATCCAATGGTGTAATGTCTTGTCCTCCTGCTGGGTGTGAACTGTTTGTTTAAATGGCAGCGTGACTCACTATACTTGATTTCTTTCAAAGTAGACCAGAGTTCTCCATCAGCTGACTTCCCGAACAAGAGTGATGGCTGAACGGTCATTCTGAAATTGAGGAAAATCTCCCGCTTCATATTTTCTTGCAACATTAACATTTGGATTTTTAATATGAGTATATATCATACCACTTTTTCAGTAACTCGATTCAGTTGCTCATGAAGATTGAGTTACCAAGTGTGCAGCTGTATTAGCTGATCACAGTATCGCACATTCAGATCTTAAAGGGACATTGTCAACGCATTTAGTTTATCAAGAACCTGGAAGATTTTTTTCATAAGCTGTTTCTGATGTTAATGCTATGGTATGGCTTTATAAACCCTTTGTCTTACCTAGGGCTGTTAGATCCATGTTTTTGTGAAGATTTTTGTCAACAGCAAAAGATTTTGGAAAGTACACATGTTTTAAGGTTACTATTCATTTAATTTTTACAGCACTCTCAGATTGATAAATTCTGTTATGTTGCTTGGGTCCAATAATAGTTATAGGTTTTTTTCCCCCATAGTATGCTTTGTGTTGATTATGATGGCAGAAGAATGAACCTTCCTTGAGTGCCAGCTTTCAGCATTCACGAAAAGTAGTGGTCCTCTTCACCTTCTGCATTCTTATAGAAGCTTCAGGAAGAAAGCAATTTAAGCCCATTAAGTTCAGTAAGGGCTCACTGTCATCACACAAAACACTGTACTTCATTAGCCCAGTTGCACGTAGCTAATTGACGACTTTGTCATATTTTCCCTAGTTCAGCTTCTCCGTTGTTTCAGGTAGTCTGAAACACCAAGCCTTTTACTAGCAGGTTCTTGTATCCTCTTGGAACACACTCCTAAATCTTACAGCTATGGCTTGTTCAGCAGTACCTGTGTAGCCACAATGTAACTGAGTGGTTAGGAGTGAGGCAAACATGCAGCTTGTTTACAGTTGATGGAAGGGTTAAATACTAATAGATGTGTTTCTCTTTCTGTGGAAACAGAAAATATGAAAAATGTAGCTATTATAATACAGCAAAAAAGTAAACAAATAGTTGAATTGGATCATCTATGTACTTGAATTATTTGCAGTTTGTAGTGATGTTTCTAAGACAGAGTTCTGAATCTAAGGTAGGTAAAATATGTGCCAAGGGCGTTTTGATACTCACGTGCAAAGGACCCACACAGCACTACCAAAACTTGAATCTGATGGATGTTTGAAATTGCTAAAGCTCTCATTCTTTCATACCCCATGTGTTTCACCTTGCCTATTGTTATTTGCATAATGAAGGTCTCTTCCTATTTTTTCAGCAGTATTGCATAGAATGAGGTTTGAGAGGATAAAATGTACTTACCTAAGTGGATTTCAAAGTGGTCGAGTTGATGTATCACAGTATATTTTTCCAGATTTTTTTCAGGGTGAAATTTCATTTTAATATTGTGGCTAGAAACAGAGCTTTTCAATAACATTAGATTTTTGTGATCTTTTTATCTCACTGGAGTATCTTGCACATATTCTTTAGCACTGTAATTATTATTGATATGGTAAAACTGGCTTAGAGATGAGTTTGACTTTTAAACAAATTTGATGCAACAAAAGCACATGCTAACTTAGTTGTCTTGAAACAGAAAAGCCAACTATAATGCTTCTGTAATCCAAGTGGACTTGGGATAGGTATTTTTTCATTCACAGTGACGAGTAAGGTGCTGTCTGGATTTAAAATAATGTAAGAAACAAAGTTTTGATGACTTAACCAGGCTGTGTGCAGTCTTGGCAAAAGCCTTTTTTCTGCAATGCATTTCACTTATGAGGAAAAGTGTAACTAAGAAATTTTGTAACAAACTAAAATCCAAATGGAATTCAACTGATTAGGAATATTTCGGGAGCTTAAAAATATGGCTGAGGGCTGGAAAGACCTATATCTGACCTGAAAGTTGGAAGGTGTCCCGCATATAATGGCATTGTTTTTAAACACCACAGGTTTTTTTCCAAGGGTTTTAGTCATACCATGTATGACCATCAAACAATCCAATTTTAGGTTAACTGCTACTTTCTATTACTCTCTAAGTATGTGGTTAGACCCATTTGTAGCTACACTATCCGTATTCCTGATGTGTTCACACAGTAAAACTTAGCGTTGGTCTGTAGAGATCAGTATGCTTTGCCATAATAGCTTAAATACCATAGTATTCCAAATATATGTAAATAGCACACCTAGGAGATCAAGTCGAGGTGTGCTTGTAGGCACATGTCTGCTTTGTTTGTCGTGTGTCATAGCCTGACTCCTTACTTACGTGCTTATCTGTGTCCAAGATCTGCTCAGCTCAAAAAAGAACCAATCGCACATATGAAATACTGTCCCCTGACATTGCCCACATGATGTTTTTGCAGTGAAACATTCCATTTTCTTTAAACTGTTGAGCATTTTTATTTTCCAGTTGGTTTTTGAGGATTGTTACTGGATTGCCTTGCTTTCAAAAGTCAAAATCCTTCAAGCGTGACTTTTGTCATGGCATTCTGGGGTTATAAGCACTGCACTGGAATGGCCTGTGTTGAGTGTGCATCCAAATTTGGAACGAAAGTTTAGGTTAGTGTTTCCTGCTTTGTCATGCTGGCACGATTGCACAGGCAGTTTGCTTCTCATGTTGGTAGAGGCAGAGGTTTGCGTGTCTAGAGCAGCTCTCCCATTCTATTCTTTTTCCTCCCTTTCCCAACAAAACCAAATGGGAGGATTTCAGAGAGTAGGAAAAAGCATAGCAAGCTTAAGCATGGTAATGGCAGAAATACACATAGGAAAGCATTTATCATAGTCTCCTGTTTTTTGTGGAATAGAAATGGTTTTTAATGTAAGCCTATATGCCTGTTAATGTCAAAGATCATTGTGAAGTGCTGGTGAAAGTCAATCTTTGTCATGTCCTACATGATAAAATTAAGCATATTGCTTCCAATTTATACTTTTTAGGCTGTAACCTTTAAACACGCCATCTTGTCCACTCTGGAAATGTTTGTAGTTTTTAGTTAATTTTGTTTTATAGTATCCTGTAATGAGAGCTATGGCAGGCATTGTTGCAAGTGTTTTTTTCATGTTATGAGGTGGAACTGCATGCCTTTCAGCCTTCCCAGAGCAACAAAGTTCACTGAAAGTCTCAATAATAATAATCATCATCATCAGACTTGGGTGTTCTCAAAATCACTTGTCAAGTTCTAATACAGTATATTTTTAAAGAAGAATTTAAAAGTTAAAACGAGCTTACACAAAGTACTTTATTTTTTCTGATGAAAATGATCTCATCAATCTATTTCACTAGCAGAAAGATGTGAGATACTTCCTTGTGTTCTGAATATCAAATAATGCTTTGAACACTTTGAATCTTTAAGTGCTCAGTATTTCAATAAATTTCATTTGGAAGGGGCAGTGCCATAACATGTTCATCGTGGCTTTGATTTTTAGAGGTCAGGTGAGTGCAGTCATGCTCCCAAAGCTTAAGCAGATGGTTCAGTTGTCTGTCTCTGGCTAGTAGTCTTGGATTCACTAAAAAGTAATTGGAGAAAGTCTGAGGACAGTTAGGAGTACCAAAATTTTATCTCTGTTTGACTTTCTATCTGGAGCAGTTGATTTGAACAGGTCGTTATAGACTCTTTGGATATACTAGCTTTCTTATTTGGGTGCTTAAAGGTACATGTCCAATAGTTGAAGTATTCTTGTCTTTTTGAAATGTATTTGCACTTCATCACAGCCAATTGTCAAGGAGACAAAGCAAATACATCTAGATACAGAGCCAGGAGTTTTGTTGTCTTCTGAAGCACAAGCATTTATTTTTTTCCCCCCAGTGTCTCCCTTGTTACGTTTGTTCTCTTCTACCTTGTTTTCACTTTTCTTACTGAATAGTTACATTCAGTCTTGGATTTCTGTTGTAGACAGTCCATAGCTCTGAAGCTTGAAGGGAAGGACTGTTATTTGTGTATGTGTCTGAATTTTAATTCAACTGAGGCTCAGTGGAAACTGTGTTGCTTGAGAGCCTTGCTTGCTGTTGCTTTCTTCTTGTGATACACTCTGTACCTTTAACAACATAGTCAGTCTTTTAGTTCACCTATGAATTATCATCATTCCCATTTCTGCATTGCACCCTTAAAGAATGTATTCATGTTTCCACTTTGTGTTGTGATTTTTAGCATCATATTGTCTGGCACGTTTTTCAAGTTGTTTTCACCTGTTGTTTATGCAGCAGATTGGAATGTCATATAATTTGTGAGCATTAGTATCTAGCTAATAACAGAACTCTTACCAAATGTCCGCTTTGCATTGCATGATTATGGTGCTAATTTTAATGGTCCAAAGAGTAGAGTAGACCAGTCTCATTTAAAGAAAAAACTAATAGTGCAGATAAGAGATAATGTTTATATGTATATTTAGGATAAATCTTTCATATGTATTAAAAGAGCCTTGATTTTTTTTTTAAAGTGGACTAACCTGTGAGCCATAAGAGATTTCTGATGATCCTGTAGTACATTTCTGTGATGTCTACAAAGGCTATCGCATGTTTATGAAGTGTTTGCTATGTATCAGCACATTTTTACTATTATAATTCTGAATATTGACAGCAGGATTTCAGATTCTTTATTATTGCCTGTATATTTTATTAAAAAAAAAAAAAAAGATGGGAGGGATGTATTTAATCACTCTGGTATTGTAAAGGTGGCCCCTAATGGACTAGATTTTTAAATAGGCAACTTCAGCCTTACATTAATGAGAAATCAAGTATCTGTTATCTTAAGTGCCTGTTGTTTTCACTTTAAAGGTAGTGCCTCCGCCTCAGTTAAGTGATTTGCCCTACCTTACACAAATCTACAGTCCACTATAGATTTAAGCCTAAATTTTTCTAGTGGGGAAACTAGGTTAGTGCCTACAGCTGAATTAAAATAGGCAGGTAAGAAGTTTCTGGCCGCAAGATATGATACTAACCTTAGTCAGGAACTTTGAATGACTATGATTGGGACACTGAGTAGATAAGACTTCTGGTTGTATAAGAGGACAAGAGGATTTGTCAAAATCTGATCCTTCACAAGTTATTCTAATATGGGTGGTAAGTGTGGATCTTGCAGCACTGCAGTGGTAGATAACTGGAATAGCAGATAAATAAGTGTTGATTGTGTCTAACATGGTTCCATGGCTTTAACTTTGGAGATCTTTTAGAAGACTGATCTAGCAGGAACTGCAGTGCAAATGAGGTATGGGGTTTTGACAGTGATTCAGGGGCATGTGTATTGAAAATAGTGCTTAATGTCCTGTTGTTGACTTGGCCAGGAAACTTTTACCTGAATAATCACATTTGGTGTCTGCTCAGTGTAGCCATTCCTATTTCCTTTCATTTATAGGGTTTTTTCTAGTTATGTGTGACTGCTGCTGCTTGTGGAGAGCAGGGTGTTAGTCTGATTTCATGTAATAATAATGTTTGAGGATAAATTACCTGAATACACTGTGCATTTTGCCAGTGTCTCCTTGAGCCAAAAAGCTACATTGAACAAATCCAGAATATTTGTCATTGGAACCAATTCAGGGCACTGACATTCTTGTTTGATAGTCAGCATACAGAATGTGAGCGAAAAGTGGCCATCTCTTTCTTCCACCAATACGCTCCCCTCCCTGAGGCACTGAATCCCAGAATGCTGACTTGATTGTATGCATCACTGTATGTAAAGCCATATCCGACCTGGCTGCCTGCTCTGCTCCAGAACTTACGGCTTCTCATGTGCTCATAGTTGTGCCAAACTTGGAGCAAGTTGTGAGTGTGACTTCATGTAGTAAAATAGATCAGTGATTGATTCAAATCCTTAATAAGCTGGACTGTAAACTGTAGTGGTTCAGAATCTGCTTTAAAACAGCTAAGTTGCTCCTGCTGTTGTGATAAATTCGGAGAGTTGTGGGGGTGTCTTGGGGCAGTTACTCAGAAGCATTGCCTTTTGTTCATGAGTCAATAAGCTACTTTCAGTCAGCTCGTCAGCACTCTGTACTGATAACCCCCAAAAAGGTAGGGAGATTCTTGTATACAAAAGGCTTTTCCCCTTGGGTGGTGTTTTTTTGTGTGTGTTTTTCCTACTCAGTGTGCTGGCAACTGTGAAATTCGTTACCCCTTCTCCAGTATATGGAGAACAGAGGCCTGGCTTAGCACTGTGAATTGCACTGAGCCAGGACCAGCTATGTAAAGTCATTGCTGTGGAGCAGAAAGGCTGCAGTAATTAGGGACTTGATCCAGGGTTTGACAAGGTCAGTTATTTTTGGAATAAAACGTTCAGAAATATTTTTAGGAAATATGACCAAAATCATCTTTAAACCCAGTTTCTTTGGGGCTGACTTTAAAGTTATGTTTGGTGTGTATGATTATTTCAGCTTTTTTTTTGAAGTTTATAAAAGCTCAAATGTAACCTATTTTTAGCAGCTTGCATTTACTATATTCAGTCAAATAACTTTGGAAACCTCTGGGATTTGTTGGTTGATTTATGCAGTTTCAGATGATTCCAGTAGTGATTCATTTACAAATCTGTAACTAACTGATAAGGTGCATCTTTTTTTTAAGGGACAGTTTCCATTACCTTAAAGATAAGGTACAAATCATGATCACAGTTGCTTTGCTCTTTATATATTCCAATTAATTTAATGTAAGGAAAAGTTAAAATTCTTCCCATTTTGGGATTATCATATACCTGTTACATCAGTGCTTACATATTTCAAATGTTAGTGGCTTTTTGTTCTTCATTTCAATGCCGTTCTTCACTGTTTAGTTACTTGCTGGAATTCACAGTATATGAAGTCCATTCTATGGGTTGGTTTTTTTTTTTTGAGAATGTCACATAATAAGTAATTGTTGTAAATTGTGAAAGATTCAAGGACTGAATTGTTTTTGAAATTTACCAAGGGCCTCATCTAAATTGGAGCGCTTAAAAGTTAATCAAGAAGCTAGCACTAATATAGTATGTTATTTAGACCTCAATTAAATCAGTTCTTAGATGAAAGAAACAGGACAAATCTTTATACTAAAGTGGCATTTTTGAAACACTGTGACTTAGTAATGTTGGGAACTCTGTGACTTAGGCACGTGAAGACATTGATCTGTCTTGGGATTTTAAGTTTGATGTCTTAGTAAATCTTACAATGTATTCATCATTCCTTTATTGTTCAGCGTGGACATAGCCTAAAAATGCTTCTTTGACATGCATCCTCTCTGTTTTCACACGTGCACTATTCAACATGGAGATTCTGTATTCCAAAACAATCATCTCTTGCATTGAATCTCATTTTCAGGCTGCTTTGGGTTGCTTTTTTTCGTTTTCTTGCTGTTAGTTTTGGTTTTGTTCTTAAATTTTTTGAGTAGAATTGCAAAACGACTGAAGTTGCGCAATTAAATAGTCTTTCGGCAGTACATTCAGTGCCAGACTTGGGAGCTCAGGATGTGTCAAGTTATGAGCATCTATACAGATGATTATACTAAGCACAGAGAATTTTTTTTGTTGCATGTTCAAGATGGATATGCAAGGATATCATTGCTTATAGAGCTCAAACTTGCAGGCTCACAAGTTTAGGCAAAGCAAGCAGCTGATATGCTTAAATATATTTGTAGGTTTTTTTGGCTTTTTGGTTTGTTTTGGGTTTTGCGGTGGTGGTTTGGGTTTTTTTTTTTTTTGGTCAAAGAGTTTGGTATCTCTTATGCAATTCAGATAGCTGTTTTGTCTCTTCAGTGTTTTTAATTACAGTAAGTGATATCTGACTGGATATTAGATTTTTGCTGTAGGGCTTCCAGACTGGGCCAGAAAAGTGTAAGATGACATATGTTTGGAGCTTCAATAGTTAATTGAAGCCATAAATGGTTATTTTTTTAGAAGATTTTTTTAAAAGAATGCTTAGGAGCAAGTGACTTTTTAATCCCATTTATTTTCCTAGATACCTTAAATTTCCTTTTCTTAGGTGGAACTTATGTAGCCTATGTTATGGAGATAGCAGGTGTATCAAGACTGCTGCTTTCATTCATATACTCTCTGTAACTGGCGTGCTGAGGAGTTTAATTTCTGGCTTGGCTCTAGAAGTCTGCTGTTGCACTTGTGTTCTGCTTTGAAAACCTTTTGCTGGTGTGGTTTTGGTTTCTTTTTGTTTATTTGGTTGTTTTTTTTAATAAACCTGCAACTCATTTGTTGTAGTCACCTGAAATATAGAAAGCTTCAGTTGTACCACTGAATGTCCTAACTGCGTGTGCACAGAACATTTTATCTACTGTTAAACTATAGTGCCACTAAGGGATGAAGCAAAAAGCATCTAACTACCTTGTGATCCCCCATAGACATTCCGAATAAGAAACGGTGATTAGTGCACGTTTTGGGCATCAGAGTAGCTCTTACGTGTTTGTAATGTAGCTAACTGAAGAATTGTCCAGGACATGGAAAATTACTTTGCCGAAGATAACCTTGCTGTAGCCTATGGAGAAGGACAGATGTACATAGCTGAATTTAGGTTTTGAAATCTCCTTACCTCATGGAGAAAAGGTCTTTTGTAGTAGCCATTCTTAACTGCAAAATCATTGCCATTGATACCATGACTTTCAGAGTGTGAATGAGTGCAGGAGAAATCATGACTGCTTGAACAGCATTTTCCATTTCCTGGGAGGAAAAGATGGTGAGTTAATGGAAGCATCAGTTCAGACCTCAATAAATTCTGATAGACTTTCTTAAAACTCTGTTTTTAAGGTCTTCTCCAAAAGATAAAATCATCTGAGATAGAGTAGTACCTTTTAGGTTCAAAAGAAAAGGGAGCGTGTGTGAGTGCATGCGCGGGGAATACAGTTGAATGTTTGTGGCTGAGCCTTCCAAAAGGTGGGCAATCAGCAGCAAAACCAGGGAGAAGTGGAACGATAGTATGTGCTGTCCCTGATGTCAGAACCCATCAACTAACTGTTGGATTAAACATAGAGTTAGATAAAGAGTAGGGTTCAGTGACTGATTACTTCTTATTTGTACTTATGCGATCATTTAGGGCTTTTTAGGTGTACAGAGTTTTAGAAAAGAAGTGTTAAACTGTTTTTATGTATTTTGACATAGTGTTCATACAGAGTGTGCCTCACATTTATCTCCTTGTTATTCAATCACCTCATACAAGGATAGATTTTATTAACTCGTGCCCCCTCTGCTGGTTATTTCTCCAATCACAAAGCAAAAACAAGTTTACGTAGGTGAGGTACTCTCTGATACGCTATTTTGGCCGAACATCGATTTATAAAGTCCCTTTTATGGGGGCAAAATTACAACAAAGACCATGTGAGTCCTAATTTGTGAGAGTCAGTGGTGGTGCTGAGAGTTGGTGTTTTCATAGTGCGTTGTTATTGTCATGGGCTCAGTCAAGACTCATTCAGCATTTGGCAAACCTGTTTCTTTCCCTCATCCCTCCTCTGAAGAGATTTGGTGTTTTTACCCATCTCATGTATATTGTTTCATATACAGAGGAACTAGATACGGTTCTTGGGACTATGGAGGACTACACTTTGAGCTTCTAAAATGCGCTACTATGGTCTGCATTTCTGATAGCAGTCACTTGTCAGCTCTCTTTTTGGTGTAGTAATGGGTGTTCTCAGATTACCTTTAACAGGTGATTAATTTACCTGTGTTCTTAAAACCTGTCTTTGAGGGTGAGATAGTATTCCCAGCTGCTTATCATGAAGGGGAGGTAGAGCATAAGTCCTCCCATCTTGGATACTGCAGGGAGAGCTAAAAGGTTTCAGTGTTATGATAGAGAATGGATGTCCATGCTGCAGATGTTTGTGGACTAGAGCTAATGGTAAGAACCCTTCCATTGTCCTGCAGCCTTTCAGAAAAACACTGGGCATTTTTTCTCAGTGGTAGTGTAATTCCTCAGATAGTGTTTCAGTAGGTTGTTTTATAAGATTCCAATCTGTGAATGATCTGGCGTCTATCTTTGCCATTAATCAGGCATCAAGGGAGATTTCTGGTTTATATTAATTTTTTTATGACTTAAACTTCATAACAGACTTCAAAACACTTACATCCTGTGTAAAACTCAAAGTGATTAGTGTAGCTTTCATTGAACTTTCTTCTGAGGCTTCTGAAAGTGATCTTGAAATACATCTGCTGTACAAATATCTGATCATCTACTAGTAAGACAGAATGGCTACCACTGCGAAACTGCATTAACTATTGAATAATCAACAGCATCAAGGGAATATATCAAAATCTTATGGACAGCAAAACAGAGATGAGTTAGCAGCTTTCTTTGTGCATGAAGCCTGGCTTGTCAGAGATCTTAGTCCTGGACAGAATTCCAGTATATTCTTCAGCTCTTTCTCATTCAACCTGAAATCATAGAAGTCTCTGTGAGGCTTAAGTGGTTCCTGTTCATGGGGTCTGTTTCTATTCTAAACAGACATAACAAATAAACTTAAATAAGGTTTCAAAGCTGTTTTTATCATGCAGGTTCAGTCACTTAGAGAACACCATGATGCCGTTCAGAGGTGCTGGCTTTTCAGTCTGGTGACAGAATCATGGAGCTGTTGTGGCATATCCTGTGAGAAGTCAGATTTATCAAAGCTAATGTTGTGGTAGAACCTGACTGCCCTTCGTGCTTTTCCACTCCCCGCAGCATATTCTTCCTTGCATTCTGATAGATCATGGAATTTCATAGTGTGTTTGTGTTAAATATTAATTAGATGATATGCAGCATAGCCTCATCTGGGAAAGCTACCATTTAAAGCCATTTTGCTTCTTATCAAGTAGTAGGAAAGGATTTACTAATCTACTGAAGCAGAAAGCTTATTCATTCCTGAGTACTAGAGTGTGTACATATATATGCATGGTTATGGTGCATATCTACATACATTTGCAAAAATCTTAAGGGCAGAGTAGTTTTTGTGAAGAATTACATGGCCAATAAATGAATTCACTAAAATACTACTATGATGCTAGTGTATTCAACGGTGTTTGTGACTTGGGAAACAATTGTGTGAATGCATAAAATACAACTGATTCTACAGGTCTTCACAACTATTTTGATTGGTTCTGCAGGGATAATAGAAAATAGGCGAAGTTGCTAAAAATGCAAGTGGGACAAGTAAGAATGCTACAGTTCCTGTGTAGCTGACTATCAGAGCATAGAGCAGCTGTTAAATACATCTGTGTACTTGACTGATAGTGTTCTGCCTTGAGCAATCAAGGGGAAAGTCTGTAATAAATGTTAAATTAATATTTTAGACATTTCATGAGTTTGTTAAAGCGTAACTGAAGTTCCTAAGATACAAAAAGTGAAAACTGTGATGGATTTGGACCATCTGTTTTACTCTGTTGAAATTCAAGCTCAGTGTTCTGGTATTTTTTAAGCTGTTATCAGGTTAAAAAAAAAAAAAAAAGCTTTAAAGCTAATAATTTTGCCATCATTCTGACTTTTAGATTTAATTTTAAACTATTGTTTTTGAACAATGGTAGCTCACAGATTCTCATGAGCATTTATGAGAATCTTGACCTTTTAAATTCTAGAAAACCTGACTGAATCAAAAAAACTGATAGGGTGCTTTTGTATTTCCTGGTCAGATGGCTAAATTTACTGGCAGGTAGGGTTGATACTTCTGAAAATAAAAAGGCTCTGCTGAGATAATGTAGTGTATGATGGATGTGCAATACGACTTTGTTAAATTTTGTGATTTACTGAAATGGAAGTGTACCTTTTAGACATCTGCTTGTAATCTGAAAATGAGTTTTTTCCAATGATTAGTAATGTGTTCTGTTAAAAATATGCACTTTATTTCAGTTTACATTTATTTTCAACTTCTAGCCTTTCTTGGGCATGAAGCTTTTGTACTACCAAATACTTATTTCTTTTTATAGTAGTTGCTTGTTGAACATGTCATTTTTAGTATCTGACTTGGCGTTTTTTTGGTCATGTTTCTACCTCAGCTATTTCTTAAGCTTTTCAACACTTCTGACTCTGAAATTAATACTTAGATGTGTGCATTGAGATAACAGTAGTCTTAAATCAATTTTCTCTCACTGCGTGTGTAATATTATATACTTGCACATCTAAAGGTCACGATAGCTCTTGAATTGCTTTACCTTTACACTTTGAAGAAGAAAAAGAAATAATCCATAAATGTGTTCATCAGTCATGCTAAAAAAGGTTGCAAAGCCTATGCAAGTGAATTCTTAGTTTTGAGAGTCTTAACCAGACAATGTGTCTTGATAATTTGATCAATCTGAGGCTCTCAGAACATTGCACAAGCTGGGGTGGGCTGGCTGTGCCTCTTACTGTGAGCCCCATGTGAGCGGTGTGGAGCTCAGTGGTGCTCACAGCTCTGTATTTGTTTTGTATTATCTGTGCATGGAACTACTTCAGCTGGAGACTGAGGGAATGGCCACCAGTGTAACTGAGATGCTTTGTGATTTGGAACAAATAGTTGTGAAGCTGTCAAATTGTTCAAAAGAATGTGTGTTGTGTAACAGATAAGTTAGATTTAAGGCTTTGAATCTCTTTCTTAATCCATTTTAGACTAGCAAGCTTGCAAGATTGCTCTGGTATTGATGCTGATTTTTTTAAATAACTTCCAAAAAGAGGTGTGGGGTTTTTTTGGTCTGCTTGGTTCATATCTGCCCTTGAAAATGCAGACTGTAGGTGAATGAAAGAACCCTTGTGTACCACATCACAATACTTGGTGGCTGAACAGGATGATCAGCCATTAAAACCTTAGGTGCTTTGTCCTTAGTACTTTTTTCACCACTGCTAGGAACCTTCAGAGGGAAAAGCACATTATTGAACAGAATTTGCAGTCAGAGCTATTTGGACTATAAAGGATACCAAATGAGCTAATTTGCCTACATGACACAATTAGCTGAAGTCCTCGTGGGAGCTGGTTGCCACTGAATTTTCAGCTAGAAAAATAAGTAATATTTAGTTTTTCCAAAATACTTGTTTATAAGCAAACTTATTTAAAAATAAGAGTGTAAAATAAAACCTGAAAATACTTTTTGGTTTACTGTAGCGTGAGTAGTAAATTGGGACTCAAACTGCCACAATTTTAAAATATAGCAGTTGAGCTTCTAGACCCTAAAATGTCTGTCTGCTATCAGTGGTTATAAGCTGCCTGAAAACAGGTACCACAAGAACAGAAGGGTCTTTGCTTGTATGCTCGTTAGCATAGGCCTATATAATGCTAGCTGAAATTGTGAGTGCCCTTAAGTTTCCCAGGATATTGGTACTGAGGGCGAGTTGATCTTTACCCTACTTACTTTTAACAACTCAGGGTTTCACACTTTCTATCTTTGACTTTCCTGTGTGGGAATGTAAGATGATACTAAAATTAGCTGCTGGATTATTTTTCTTTTGAAATGAACAAACCCTGGTGGTGATTAGGTAGTTGTCAGAGTAAGTTGTAAACAGGCTTATTTACACCTTGGTATGCTGAGCTGATTTCTAGTGCATTTCAGCATACCTGTAAGCTGCCAAAAAGCTGCTAATGTATGCTCTGTCACTCAGTGTTTTACTGCGTAACTAAAATAATTGAGCTGTGCTGAATTGATTTCATATGTGTTCACAGTCAATGGTGGTGTTATGTATTTTGAAGAATATGATATTTCTAAGATGTGCAAATTCAGTGTTTTATTTTAATAGTATATTTCTAAAGGAAGAGCAATAGAAAATAATTTTGATTAGATTGAAATACAGTTCTAAAAGGATAATTGACAAAACTGCTGCAGTTTGTTTTAAAAGATTGGTAAGTGTAAATTTTCTGGAATTTCATTTTGCCAAATGTACTAAAACAACTCTGACTTTTGAGAGCTTATATAAATAAGAGGGTTTGTTTTAGGAATACCCGACTTAATACTGGTTTCATATGCCTTCTTGTAGCTAAGATGAGGAGTAGGGTCAGAAGAGTCAATGGTGTTCTTTAAGTATCAATGACATGGAAATTTTTAGGCAAAAATAGTAAATCTCAATAATAGACATTTTCTCTGAAATTCTTTCATGATGTATTCTTACTATGTTTCTGCTCCTTTAGGTGGAATGTAGATACTCATTTCGTGTTTCTAAATTGCATGGAGCTGTGAACCTAAGTGCAGCTAAGTGAACTCGGCTCTGTTCACTTGTCTTTAAATAATTCAGTGGTGAATTGCGTACTCTGTGACTTGATTTCATAAATTCTTTCTAGAAAGGATAGTATTTGTAACTGTGTTGATGACTTGATGAACTAAAGATTACTGTATTTTCACATCTTGCTAGGGAAGAAGAGATTTCAAGGGGAAACTTTCCCTTATTACTTAAACAGGTGTGAAGTATTCTGTAACAGTGCACTGCTAGTGTTGCCACAGTTACCGTGTAGATGATACATAAGGAAATGTGAGTTACTTTGTCTTTGGGGTCAGAGATTCTCAAATCCCTTGTTTACTCTGGCTACAAATGAATGTTATTGTTTTGGCAAAAAGAGATTCTTGCTTTTGTAAATATGTTGCTATATGAGTTGTTTTTTGTTTGGTTTGGTTTTTGATGTGTGGGGTCTTTTTTTTTTATTATTTAGTTTTAACACTGTCTCCCACAGCATTCTCCTAGAGAAGCTGGCGACTCATGGCTTAGACAGGTGTACTCTTTGTTGGGTAAAAAGCTGGCTGGATGGCTGAGCCCAGAGAGTGGTGCTGAATGGAGTTCAATCCAGTTGATGGCCAGTCACAAGTGGAGTTCCCCAGGGCTTGGTACTGGGGCCAGTNAGATGAAGTAATTTCTCCCCCAGACATTTTTCAGTCGGGGGGTGGGGGAGGATGTCATGCTTAGAATGCTTTGTTTGCTTCCTTATAATTTAATGATCATTCTGAGCCTAAAGTGTTTAAATTTAAGGCTTAAATTTTAGGTGGGTAAAATTGAGAAAGATTACAGTTGAGGACACAAAATTGTTTAAGATAATGAAGATATCTGGATAATAGGGGTTGTCAGAGACTAAATTTTTAATACTTATATTTCATATTGGACCAGAATATTGACCTAAAGAACATTGCTTATGACATTCTAGATCTATAATCTTGTTATTTTTACCAATTGTCAATTTATTTTTACAGTCATTTATTGGCAATAGGATTACAGTATTTTTATGTTCAGTATTCATGACAACAATATCCTTTTCCTCTAGTTAGAAGCCCTGCTTTCAATATTATTTCAGTGCAATGTAATTAGCTTCCAGCTGATGTTGTGCAGTTGTGGTGAACTACTAGTTGGCAGAATAACACCATAACTGTTCTTCAGAAGTAAGTAAGGCTAAATATTCTTAGGAAATTATTTGAATTAAAGTTGAGTGTATTTTGAGGTCCTTAAATCCTTTTGAGTAATCATTTGAACTGGATTATTTGTGGGAGAGGTTGTTTTTCACTGTTTAATTTTATTTTTGCATATTTTTTATCTGTAGTAATGGTATGGTATTTTAAAAGAAAATTTTAGGGTTTTCACTAAGATTTGAGAAAATATTGAGCAATAACTTTTTTTTATTTTCCTGTTGACATATAGTAAATTGATCACTGCAAATGTGGTGTTGCCACTTCAAAGTGGACACCCCTCACCAAATAAGTTTCAAATTGTCAGGTAGTATTTGTTCTAAGCAAACAATTAGTAGATGATCCTTTATATTAAATGGATTCCAAAAAAATGGATTGAAAAGGTCTTTTTCTTCTTTTTCTTAAAACCTATTAGTTTTCTCTCCATATTTTAGAGTAAATTGTAAGCATTCATGAGAGAGTTTGTCTTTATAAACAGAACTAGGTTGTGGGTCTAGTTGTTTTTTTTCTTCACTGTTTCCTGAAGAAAAACGAGGCCTTAAGTTTGGCAGTAGGAGAGTGTGACCCACTAAACAAAAGCTTGTGGTGGCTTTTATCCAGTCTGTCTTTAACCCTAGCTAGAGTGGAATGTGCTACCTGGGCTTGGGGTTGACATGTGCATGGATTACTTTGGGATCCTCTTTTTCAGGAGGGACAGAAGCCTCCTAGTGTGCTGGCAGTAGGAAAAGGAAGTGCCAGAGTAGCAAACCAAGTTTTTTTTGTTACAGCTAAACTAGTTGAATGTCTTGGTGGGATCACAGAATGTCTTACCATTTATATATTTCTTATCTTAAATGATTTATGTAGAAAGTTTATCTACTTTTCAGGTGTTTGTTTCTGAAATAAGTCTTGCACACGTAGTTGAACTACCTTGGTCAAAACATAACCGGTACTATTCATGTCAGAGTTTTCCTTATACATAGAGTATTAGTTCTTAACCCGGGGATCATGATCAGAAGGTGCTATTCAAATGCTTTACCTGGTCACACAGTAATTAAATCACGCATAAAATCAACCCTGGAATAGGGGGAATTAACCAGAAGTAAATCTGGTTTGAAGAGACAGTTGCTCCTCTAAACCACTACTAGTTCGTCAGAATACTGGAGTACACATTGTTCTTCAAGTCCTACGTTAACCATTTTTGTCATGTTTTTATATGCATTTATTTAATACAGATATATTAAGTGTGTAGCTTTACATGGCCTAACTGCAAAAAGACTCAAAACTCCATAGCACTGTACTATGCAGTACAAGAGGGTAAATACCTCGGGCCTCATTGTTTCGTCAGTGAGTATCGGTAGCCAATTAGTGACTGAACAGAAGCTTACGAATTTGTTACAGCATTTTAAATGAAAGTGCTTTTTTTCCCTTAGGGACGAAACCCCTTTTTTCTGGAGCCAGCAATAATTATAACAGTTACTGATGGAAGTAAATTAACTACTACCAGTGGGATACAGGAAGAGGTAAGATCTGACCTCTGTTTACAATGATGTGTACTAAACATTGTGTTAGAATACTGTTTACAGCAGGAGCATAAATGACTCCTCAAAAGTAGGCTTATTAATAGCTTAAACTTGCATGTTTTTTCCTTTTAATTTGAAGTAATTTTATGTAATAGTACTACAAAAATCTGAATAACTTTTTTTCTTATTGTATATGACAGAAGAATATAGTACAACTGTTGGTGTGTTTAGTAGACTCAGTTTACTATTTCTATCCAGGGAGTTCGTGGCTTTTCAAATACATTAGCAGAAGAAATCGATTTCTGTAACGCATGTATGTGTTTAACTAGTCTAGATATAAATTCTTTATGTATAGACCCAAATTAACATAGTGATTTCCCAAAGGATGTGGCCACTAGGGAGTATGTGAAATACGTACTTTCACACTGGGCTCTTAAAGTGATTATAATCAAATCAGTAGTGTCCTTATAATCCAAGATAAGAGCTGAAGAAATGTATTTCAAATTAAATCTGTAGAGCAGTTTAAAACATACCAGGTCTTAATATACTGGAGTACCTGCTCAAACATCTGGCAAACTCAGAGCTATAGCAAATGCTGAGGCATTGAACTATTTTAACTTACTGGTTGTTTTGAATTATTTCCTTAAAAAGATGGAAGAGGTCACTAGGGGATAGGGTTGGGTTGGTCTGACCGGCTTGGTGCCCATTCCGTGCAGTAGTAAAAACCCAAACAATAACAAAAAACCTCTAAGCTCATTCAAGGAAAAGATTAATATCCAAAGGTCTGTCCTAAAGCTTAAGGGGAGGATTCAGACTTTTCCATGTGGCACACCACATTTGAATTTACAGATTAACTTGTCATACAATGCTGTTCATTAGTTACTTGATTTTCTCCTGGTACTCTACTATATTGCATTCTTATAGCACTTGCAGAAGTTGTTCGTATGGAAAGTGGTATCTGAGTGTTTTTGTACTGTACCTGACTTCGAGGAAGAAAGTTAAATGACCTCATAATTCTATGTGGGGTACTAATAAATAGCTGTAGCCAATAACTGAAAGGGAATGCCTGGATCTATGATACCAAGTAGGTTGTTCATATAAAACTTCACTTTCATAATATTTTTTTACTCAATAAGCTATTTTCAGCTTAATCCAGTGATTGATTGGGTGTGGTCCAAAATACTGAGTAGAGAGTAGCAGCCTCATATTTACAGTGATTGTCAGTGAGCAAGTATTAATTAAACAAGGGTAGTGTGACACTTTTGGAGCCTTCTACAACATTTAGTGCTGTTAGCAGCAGAATACTGTTTTGGTTTTTTAAGAGCTAATTGGGTAATCACTTAGCTGTGTAAGTCCTTTCTTGAGGAGAAGCAACTTCTCTGCTGTCAGATGACTAAATTGTAAAATCTGACATTGACATCCTGGAGCGAGGGACACCAAGATGTTCAGGGGGTGAAGCAAATAACATCTGGGTAGAGGCAGAGAATTGGGTTTGTTCAGCCTTTATAAAAAGAAGCCTGTGGGGGTGAGGGGTGTCTTACCACCATCTGCAATAACTTAATGGGGGAGGGAACCTGGCTTTTCTTGGTGGAGGTGCATGGGGCTGAGTTGAGAGGCAACAGCTGCAAATTGTACCTTGGGAAATTCTGACTGGATACCAAGAAAAATTTTAACTGTGTGGGTGATTGAATACTAGCATAGGTTGTTCAGTGGTTGTGAGATTGCCATTATTGGAGATGCTTAAAACTGAGTTGGACCAAGGCTCTGAGCAATCGGAAGACTCTGGACTGTATAACCTTCACATGTCCCTTCTAATGTACACAGTTCTATGTTTCTACATTACATTTCCTTTCATCATGTTCATTTATCCAAAATGGTTTAGGTAAGAAAGCTGTTCGGCCATCAGGAGCTCTGTTTCTTACAGCAAGAGTCAGGATTTTTTACAGCCAGCAAGTTTTTTGCATTTCTTTTCCTTCAAATGTGGGTACAACTTTTTCACCTTAGACAAGGTTGCCTTATGGTCAGGCAACCATTTGGTCACACATTCACATCTTTAAATTGTTGGGAACTTACGTTGAGAAAGTGGGTCTTCTGGTGGCTGCTTTAATCTGCTAAATTCAGGCTTGGCTCGTGAGCGGTGCTGGCTGTTAAGTGTGAGCTACACCCAGAGTTTTACCATCATGATTGTGACATTGGGCCAAATTTGACACTTACATGATTCGATGTTTGTTAAACTACATTCTAGAAATGTAGAATCTGCTCTACTAATAGTGAACTAATGATTTCTTGGTAAATGAGCAACTTTAAAGGCATTGCCTTCTGGAGGAACTGAAAGTGACCACCGCTTTTACTTCCTGCAATACAAAATGCAAGTTTCTTTGAGTGCTATTCCATATGTATTTACAGGGTACATATTTCATACCCAGCAATAGATGTGACTTCTTTTTTTTGTCTCTTTTGCCATAGCTGTAGCAGTAGGAACATCATTAACACTACCACAGAGCAGGGGAACAAAGCATCCAAGGGTGCTTCTGTCTTTCAGGGATGATCTCTTGCTTGCTTTTGTCAACATGTGTCCTATTGATGAGAATTTTTCTTAGTGTAGCTTGAGCGTCCTTTACAGTTATGTCACAAGTTGGACATGCAGAAATGAAGCAGAATTAATACAGTAACAGCACCCTGGAGATATGGAAGTCCGTTGTTGCTCTTCTGTTCAATAACAAAGCATTTGAGTCACTTTCAAATGTCTTTTCTGTTCTTTGGGTTTGACTTTGGAGAGGCTTTTCAGAGTTGGTGTTGGAAGTGATCATATCCCACTGGCTATGACAACAGTGTTTTTACTTCCTGTGTAAAGTTCTTGTCATGGACTAAGGCAGTATATTTTTAGTTCTTTTAAAACTTATGTACAGGAGAACCGACAGAACATTGTTTTTGGAAAGGCTGTGAAGCCAGCATGGAACCTGGAGGCAAGTTTTCTCAAAGCTTTGTCATTCAGATGAACATTTGCATTTTTACCAATGAAATCAGCTTTATCACTATGGGAACACTGTCATTTGCCCTAGTGTGAAGCAGTCAAGCTTAAACACTGTTTCAGAGCTCTTGCCGAATTCTTCAGATGTCCTGTTCCTTTGTGGAATTTAATATGGGTTTTGCAGATAAAAAGCCTTACCCGTTCAGCACTACCTTGTCTCTGATGGATGTGGTTCCTCAGACTGAAGACAGAAATGATGCAGTCTATGCAATTATAATCTCCACCAGCACAAGTTAATAGGATTTTCAGTCCTGTCCCTTCTGGCACTGACTTCTAATGCACCAGTGCCAATGTACTGAAGGGTGCCAGCGTCAGTTCTATGTCCAGCGTGGCATGTTGTCCAGACTCTTCCCTGGATTAATTTGTCCCAGTCATAACTTGAGGAAAGGATGGGCTCATACTGTTGGAATACCATCATTAATTATTGATCTCATGCTATGGATTCCTCTTGGGGTGGCTTTCACTTCTGGCCTGATCCCTCAGATTTGGTCTTAGCCCTTTCCTGATCTTTCCTTTAACAAATGTTTAACTGCTTGAGGGGATTTCTCTTATTCCTCTTTATGAAGTAAAATGCCATACTTCCCCAGTTTTGCAGCTGCTGGGCTATCTTCCCTTGTCTTCCTTCTACATACCCTTTGTTTTAAGAGGAAGCATTAAATTTGCAAGACTGAAACTGGGTTATTGACCAATTGATACATTCTGATTAATGATTATGCAAACAAAAAGCATGAGCAATACTGCTTGGCTTCTGCATGTTGTCATTCTTCTGATCTTCCAGTTACAAGAGACTCTTACAGGAGGAATCAGTGATGGTTTGGGGTTTTTTTTTGACTCCTCATGCCAGAACTGTTTGGCTTTGTCCCATTGATCCTTCCCAGGGTAATCAGGAACTGTAAATGCTCCATAATGCTTTTAATTGTAGTTCCTCCAGCTAAAAATCTCGATTTCTAAACAAATTCTGCAAGAAGTACAGGGCAGATCTCATTAGATGTATGTTCCCATCTTTCCTTATCCATGTTATTCCTGTTAGCAGCAGTTGCCAGGATCACAGTACTTGGCAATGAGCCCCAGAACTCTTGACATGTGAATTCTGTGTAACTATCAGCTCAGTGTGCAGTTGTTCATGGTTAATGCTAGCATCAGAATGGCCAAGTATATCATGTTGACATGGTGTGTCAGCTGACCTGGTATGTTTCTGTGATCTTGAGTTATTTCCTATGGAAGAACAGTTTGTGGCTTTCTGTCTCTGTTATAACTGCATACGATTGGATGGAAAAAGATAGGAAAACATAACACTGTTGTTAACTCTAAGTAGAGTTTCTCAGTCTAGCAAGGGCTTGTTTTCTCAGCTGGGCTTGAATCTCTTTGCTCATCCTTAGTCCTTCAGTCCTCTAAGGATGAAATGCTGCATTTGCTTGGAATGTTAGATGTGTCTTGTCTTTTTATGAGTACCGGAAAAGCCTGCAAGGAAGGTTACTTGCAGATAGACAT
Source organism: Scopus umbretta (assembly GCA_013400535.1). Lineage (NCBI taxonomy): Eukaryota > Metazoa > Chordata > Aves > Pelecaniformes > Scopidae > Scopus > Scopus umbretta. The sequence goes on from VZTL01039651.1 coordinate 41,163, forward strand.
TTTTTTTTTTTTTTTTTTTTAATTATTTTTTTTATATNNNTTTTTTTTAAGAATTTTTTTTAGATACAAAAAGAAGTTGACTGTCTCTGTATGGATATTTTTGTTGAGTACCTAATGGTGTAACAACCTTTTATGAGATTTCCCAACATGGAGCTGCCTGTACCTGGGTACTAAAGCCTAAACAGTGCTAGTGCTGCCCATTGTAATATATAAGCCTGTATGTGCAGTCATTGCCATAAGAGCATTGCACTCTTTCACCGGCTACCTTGCCACTTTAGAGTTCTCTAATGCTGATCTAGCTTTTATTCAGCCTGGGATTTCTAGGATCCTCTGATGTTTTTTGAGGAGTTTAGGCTGTGCTGCTTCTTATGATTGCATAAATATATGTAGAAACAAGGACTCGGAATAAACAAAAGATCTGCTCACCAATAACAGGGTTCTATAAGGTCTCTTCAGTAACAGGTTGTCCTCTAAGCCCTCTCAGTTCTTGAACATTTTACTGGATTTAAAGGCAGGGAAGAGGGGCATAAGGCACACGCTGCTATCTTATTGTAGCATGGTATTTGGGAATGGTAGAGTTTGTGTGTGCTAGTATAAACTACTGCTGAGATGAAACAGCTGGTTTTTAGTACTAAGCTGGGAGGACACTTGTGTACAATTATATTTAGACAACACATTGAAGACCATTGCTGGTAAATAACCTCCCTTTAAATTGTTCAGTCTATCTTTTTCTCGATAACCAATATGAAGGACCAAGAGGAAAAGATGTGCATGCCTTCATATTGAAAGATGTGTGGGGAAAGAGAAATGAAATGCAAGATGTATATTTCTAGGCCCATCCTACTTTCTGCTAGGTATGTAGTTGCTATGATAATACCATACTAGTTAAAAAAAAAAAAAAAGTAACTGGAGGCAAGAAGACCAAGTTACTAATGTCTGTGGAGAATGAGGCCTGGTTTGAATCTATAACTTCTTCAGTAGCATGGGTGTTAAATTTAACTGGAATTAAACTGTGAGAAAGTGAGGACATCTGACTTGATGCTGATGGCTTTGCATGTCATCTTACAGTTTCAAAACATTCCTGATAGTAATGTGTACATAATGCAGTGACCTGCTCCCGAGTACTGTTTGGTTGTGGGGTTTTCAATATAACTAGCTGAGCCAAAGAAAGGTTTTGTAGTTTGAGATAAACTGAACTCGGGATAGTGTTAGTGCAGGGTCCAATGGGATACTTTACGTATATAAATATATGTATCTCAAAATAAAAAAAAAGTATATATGCTGCCTGAAGAAAAACAGTGCTGTTACTTACATAGGTATGTTTTGCAGATGAAATGCACTCTTCAGAGCTAGTCAATGTTCTGTTTGGTGAGATCAATGCTTGCAATTGAGTCCTCTTGCAGTCAATATTCTAGGCATTTACTAAGAATGTGGCTATTCTTTTAACTGACTTTCCTTTGCCAGGCAGGCATTGCTGACTCTGTGTGAAAAGGGGAAAGACACGTGTATGAATTTGTAATAAACCAAGTATATAGCTGAGTGCCCTTTGACCAATTTAATGTGAAGCATTTCAGGAAAAATGGTACTCTTCTCACATGTGCTCTGTGCTTGCATCAGCAAAAGCAGAAGTTCAGGAGGGAAGCATCAGGTGTGCTGAAAAGTCCAAAGTGTTCTGATTCTTGCTCACATGTTACAAGACTGGGTTTGTTGTGTTTTTTCCTGGCTTTGAGATTGTATCAATAAATTTATTATTTTTCAAACACGAAGACATGTATTTTTCTCAATATAAGATGCTTGCAATTATGTCAGTAGAAATAGCTGAGGTTTCCCATTTGGAAATTAGGTTTAATGCTTTTAATTAATCTAAAAAATGACAAGCAAAAAACCTTTTTTCGATGGCTTGTTGCAAACTCTTTAACTAGCCACTATGAACTAAAAATGAAGCCAATTTGTCATGGGTGCTTTTGTGGACTTGCATCAAGTGTTGGAACAGACTAGTAGTTTCCTTTGCTAACATAGGGGTGAGATTGAGAATTGGGATTTTTTTGAATGCTGCATGAGAAGGGAAGTTTTTTAAAAACTGTTGAGTTTGCTTCAGCTTTTGGGCTTAACCCTTGTATTGGGCTAGGTAATTAATCGAACTGTTCATGCCGCTTGAGTCATTGCTTTGGGGATCTTTTTTTCCCCTTTATGGCTGCAGTGCTCCAGATGAAATGAGGGTTTTGCTTGTACTGACAGTGGTATCATCAGCCAGGGATGTATCAAATTCTTCTGAAACTTGTAATTACTTGTTAGAAGTCTAGTCCATCTGTTCAGGGTTTCTGTATTTGAATGTTTTGATAAGCTTTCTTTTTTCCCACTAATCTCTGTGTGAGGTATCTGGAGCTAGAGTCTTCGGAATGCCTTATGCTGTCCCTTAGAAGCTAAAGCATTGATTCTGCCCTCCGCCCCCCTTGTTTCAGTTAACTAGTTACAAAACTACCGCTAACCCTGGGAATTTTATTTCTGTTAGTCTCTCTGGCTGTTGCTGTTACTGGTTAATAAATAATACCCTGGGCATTGCTGTATCTTTAGTGCAGCATGCTTGAAGCCTAAAACTTGAATCTTTTTACTGTCTCTTCTGGGAAAGAAAGCAAAAAGAAATGTTTCCATGTATTGTATGTCCCTGGATGGTATTTTCAATATTTTGAACTAAAACTTTTCTGTAATTCTTCCCAGACAGAGGCAACACAATGGCACATGCGTGCAAGAAAGCAGTTCTTCCTTCTGTGGGTAGCTGTGGCTATTGTTATCTGTTACCTAAAAGTGAGGACTCATTTTGCATTTCACCGTTGATTTTAATCTTAATCTCTGCTTTTCTCTTAAAGCACAGGCATGGCCTTAGTTATGGGATATGCCCAAGTTATGCAAAGTCTCTGCTTTCTGATTCTATAACATAACTACCACATTAGTTCACTTGCTGAAGCTGAGTTATTTGGAGGAGGTGATCCTGGCAGCTAGATATTTCTGAGCAGCTATGCCCAAGTTATATTTCTTCTGCAGGAGTCTTAGATTAACATTACCTTTTCATTCTGTTGTGCTTTTTATCTTGAATAATCGAGGAAAAGACTGAGCTGAGAATGGGCCTGTTCTGCAGAAAATTGTTTGAACAAAAGAATGCTGCAGTAAAGCAGTTCTTACTGCTGAAATTCTAAAGAAAATGTTCTATTGATTCTGAAGTTCAGAACAGTTTTAAAAAGTGGTTGTTCCCACTTGGTTTGTAAGTCTCAACTTTGTGCATTGTGTTGCCTTGAAATGTTTGAAGTGTTGATTAAATGATGGGTGTCTTGCTTGTAATGTGCAGTACCTGAATCAAATTACAAATATCTGTGGAGAGGTTGTAAGTGTGTTTATACAGAGTGAATTGCTGTCATTATATAACCTGATTTTTTTTTAAAGCAGTATGTTCACAGATTTAAATTCCTTTTCAGCTCCATTTACCTCTCAATTCCCCTCTACCTGGAAGTGAGTTGACTAAGGAACCCTTTCGATGGGATCAGAGGTTATTTGCTTTGGTTCTCCGTTTGCCTGGTATTACAGCACCAGAGTCGGAGCAGATGACAGGGGTACCAGTGGATGACTCTGCAATTACACCTATGTGTGAAGTCACAGGAGGTGAGTGCCCTAGTATCCTTTAACAAGTCAATACTTTTGAAAATGAAAATTAATTCAATTTGGCTCTCTTCATCGTGTACATGTTGTGTAATAAGTATTTTGAAGTTCTTATATTACTTGTAAAAACTCAGTACTCCAATATAACAAAACTGAAGATACTTACTGCATTAAAGATACGGACAATTTAATGTGACCTGTCTTTGAAGAGTGTGAATCTACTTTATTTAGCAGTTTTTTAGAAGAGAAAACTTTTTTCTAATGCACCTTGGTATTGTAATTAGCAATTGTAAGAATTGAGTCTGTTCTGCAGTACAGTTTTGCTAAATTCCTGACATATTCTGATCTAAAGCCAAAAGTGAAGGAAGTGTGTCAGGTTGCTTTGGGGTTTTTCCCCCTCCAGAGCATGCAGAATTTCTGCAATGCAGAATGCATAATAACTCTGCAAAACTGATACTTTTCTCCGTCATAACTCATATTCTTAATCTCTTAGAAATTATATTCCAGATCAAACTCAGGCATTAATTTTATAATTTGTTTGCAAAAGTTTTAGATTACATCACATATTAAAAACATAATGAGTCTTCTGATGCATTGGAGGGGATGTGATAGAAAGGGATTTAAAAAGTATTCCAGAAGGATTTGATTCTACTGCTTTCTGACT